>JAITYT010000072.1:1391693-1402010 GCA_025433975.1 Liostenogaster flavolineata
AGAATCCGGTGGCATATTTTAAAATCCAAGCAGATCTTGGAACTATCGTAAGAATTATTCGAGCGCGACGATGACGTCACGAGTTCGTTTAACTCGTTACGATTTTTTCGTGCGCGTCCGTACGATTTTCCATCGAGCAAAGGAAATTATTAACGAACGATCCAATCGATTTCAAAGATCGATATCGAGATCGAGATCGGTTCGTACGAGAAGCTCGCAACGCGAATACGCGGTTGGATCAACGATTTTTTTATCTCGATGGAAGCGCGGCGCGCTTAACTCGTTGCATCCGACAATTCCCTCAGAAATGGAGAAACGATTACGAGCCGCGCGGTAGGTAGGTCACGGTCTCGTAGTGCGTAAATTTCACGCACGACGACCAGCCGTAAGAGCGCCGGATTTCTTTCAAGATCGACAAAGCGACAAGGCGGACGAAAGCGTTGGTTTCGTGCGCGCGTGCGCTCCATCGCGCAGTCTTTTTCTCTTTTTTTTAATCTTAAAAAGAACGACGCACGACGTCGAGGGAAAACGACGAAAGATTTTACGTTAGAACGTTCGTACGATCAACGAGACTAACTTCGATACGTGTTTTTTTGTTTAAATTATAATCTGCTAAGTCTAAAAAGTATCGAGCCTCTTCGGGTACAAATGGAAGTATAGAGGAGCTCGATACTTTTTCGACCGCCCAACGATATATTCGAACACGCGTCAGGAAAAATTTCGTTTCGCTCAACACGTTCGGTTCCGAAACGATTTTCGCAAGATGTGATTATCGCGCGTGTACCACGAACGGTACACGTCGATAAATCTGAATAAACTCCCGTTTCTTCCTCCTTTTGAACGAAAAATGACCGAAGATCTCTTCGGTAATCGCAAATATCCAAAGGACAAAATTTACGACGTATCGCAACGAATCCAAAAGATGAAAAAGTAACGAAATAAGTGACGTGGCAGTGACGCCAAGCGTGTACCACGAGTGGTGCACGTAGGTCTGAACGTGCCAATCGAGACGAGAACGATCGATCGAAATTTTTCCTTCGATTTTTAATCGAGTTCGAAATATTCTCTCTCTCTCTCTCTCCTGCTGGAATTTCCATCCGTTACGAAAAGTAACGCGAGAAAAACGAAGAGTAGAGAGAAGCACGAAAAGGAAGATAGAGGCTTCGGTAATACGCGATCGACGTCAGAGTTGACGTAGGAACGGAGGTAACCGTTGAAAGAAATTGCCAAGGAACGGCTTAATCGTTCCCACGTAATTCGAACGACGTTGCGTCTTTTATCGTCGTCGTCGTCGTCGTCGTCGGCCGGCGGAGGCTTATCGGCGTAAATCGCGGAATCCCGTTCGATCCGCGAACGATGAATCTTACCTCGCGTATCGAACGAAGGCTGCTGGACATCCGCCGGCAAATCCAAAAGTCCGTCGCGAGCCTTTGGGAATCCTTCCTTCCGTTCGACGCCAGATTATACATTCATCGTCGAGCTCGATGAAATGGAGAGTAGCGTCACGTCTCTCGAGATCTTCCTTCCATCGCTGGATCGAATCGGTCAATTCCTAAGATCGGAAGCAGCCGAGGTTTGATTCTTCTTTGAAATTTTTTTTCTCGAAGATTATTTCTTTTATTCTCAATCTTTTAATTTAAAAATAATTCCATCATCTATTCCTACCGTTACCATTTCATTTGTTGTTACTTCTTCGTTAGAAATTCCTTATTTATCCGATGAAATAACGAATCTACCGGTCGTCGATCGTTTACTATTAATGTACAATATGTAATGTAATGTATATGTATATGATATGTAACTCGATGCGGACTGTTTTTCGAAGACAGAAAAAGGGAGAAGGAAGTGCATTTTCGATTAATAATCGCGCTGTGGCGGCTTCGACAGTCGACAACGTCGACGAATAATGGCTGTTTAAACGACGAGAATCGTACGTGCGAGTTTAAGACGAAGAAACATCTAATCGACACTCCAGAATTTTATTTCATAGAAATGTCAACAGTCCAACCGAAAGAAATGGAGAACTAAGTGCCTCGATTACGTAAGTTTAGCCCACGGCGATGATTTCTCATCCTTCCCTCGATTTATACGTCTTTTTTAAAAAAAAATCAACGATCACGAGGCACAAATGAAGTCATCGAACGACTTGTACAAACTGAAAAATGTCCTCGTAGAAATAAAGAGACGACGAGGTTCTTCGTAAAAGATACTATTAATTATTCCGTTAACGGATTCCACCATTAAAATTTGCATCTCTCGTTTATCGTTGCATCATCCCACCGGAAGGAGGAAAAATCAGCGCGTCGAACTCGTTGTTGCATTTTATTATACGAGAGGAACGATTTGCTTTGAAAGAAAAAAAAAAGGAAAAAAAAAAAGAAAAATCCCAAGAACGTTCCTCGTAAACGTTTTTTTCGACGATTCTAGAAACTTAAATCGAAGGTAAAATCGAGAAAGGAAGAGGAGAGAAATACGCGAACGTAACATTAAAAACTCGGATTTTCCCTCTTCCGCTTTCCGTGCTGAGACCGTGTGATTAACTTCCACGCTACGTCATAGTCGCTCCCTTCGCGCTAACAGAATAATTCAGATCCGGTTCCACGCCTGAAACACGTATCGCGCCGATAATAACTCTATGGACGCATAATCCATTGTGACAACGCTCGAACGCGCGTAAATCCGTGGAAAGTACGATCGAGCAGTGGCACTTTCCACGTCAATTTTTCTCCGAGACTTTCCATTCTCGATTCTTCGTAACTTTCCCTCGTATTTCGGCGCTCGTACGGATTAAAAGCGATTTTTAAAAGATGAAATTCTCCGCGAGAACTTTGCCTTTCCGTATCTTCGATATTCCGCAAATAAGAGCATCCATATCGCGCTTGTATTTCCTTCCATCGATCCAAATTCAAGACGAAGAGTTATCTTGGAAAAGTAATCGATTTTTTAGCGGCTACTCCCTTTTCTCGACCACTTTCTTCCTTCGAATTTCACCCATTTACTCTTCGATCCTTTAATAACGATGCGGTATAAGTGGTTCGTTCGTAGGTGTGGTGCCGAGGAAATTATCAAAGTCGACATAACCTTTCGAAAGGTTTCAAATATTTTCTTTAAACTACAACGAATGATATCATCCCTTGACACTACAAAGAACGAAGAATATGGAGGTTCCTAAAACCAAGAAATGCATTTGAAACTACTTTCCGCGTCAATTTTTCTCCGAGACTTTCAATTCTCGGTTCTTCGTAACAGAAAGTTTTCTGCGCTTATATTTCCTTCCTTCGGTCGATCCAAACCCAAGTCGAAGAGTTACCTTGGAAAAGCAATCGATTTCTTAGCGGCGTCTCTCCTCTCTGAATGAAGTTCGTCTTACTTTCTTGCTCCAGATGTCACCGTTTATCCTTTGATCCCTTATTCACGACTCGGTCTCCTCGCAGCACCTTCCGTCGCGTCCATCGACGCGTAGAACGATCGTGGCTATTACCTTGTCGTCCGATCGCATCGGTTTTCGCGCACGCGTCAGCGGCGCTTCAACGTTCCTGAAAATATTTGCATCAGATTTGGTAGGATCGGTCGGCTTCCTTTTTACTCCCGATAGTCACGCATGGAAAGATCGTCGCGTATTACAAAAGGGGAAGAGAGCTCTTTTCTTGTCCCAGTTCTTCGGAGACTCGTCCTACTCTTAACCCGCAACGTAAATCGAGACGATGCGATTTCACCGAAACGAATGGTTCCGCATATATACGTACGAACGCGCGCGCGCATACGTAAAAGAGAGAAGAAGAATTCCGATCGCCACGACCGAGTCGAATTCGAGATCGTAAAAGAATTTCGCTCCCTTTCTTTTCTCTCTCGTATAATAATTCGTTTTTTCGTATCGCGCACACCTAATCTCCCTTTGTCGAAATTCCTTAGCGACCTTCCACTCTTAGACAATTTTCGACTCTAGAAAAAGATAAAATGGTCGATGTGTTAACTCCTCGTTATGTATTTCTATAAAGACTACGAAGAACGTAGACGTAATATTATCGATCTCGTCGAGCTTCTTTAGCGACCTTCGATTCTTCGAAAATCCTCCACTCTCCAAAAAAGACAAAATGGACGATCATAATTCCGCGTTATATATTATACTTCGATAAAAGATTACGAAGAGCGTAGACACGATATTGCCTACAGTGAAATATGGCTAAACGTTCGATAAGATCGCGAAATAAAAGGCGAGAGGCTCCACCTTGCGTAACGCTCGACGCCCTAACTATTAAATATACGTTCGGCATGCAGTTTTAATTTTAAAAGTAATGTATCGCCTCTAGGAGATTCGGCAACATCCATCAAGGATAACTTCAGAATTTACGCGACGCTTCCGAGAAGGTATTAATAAAACAATCGTTAACCCGTGCACTTTAGAGCTGCTCGACTAGCAAATGACATTTCTTTATCCCGTTCTCTTTTTTTTTCTCAACGTTGATCTGCATATATCCAAAAAACACGAGGACCAATTTAATGGTATCCGTGACTCTCTCTTAACTTTCACGGCGGAATGTCGATGTCGCAACGCCGGATTATTCGTCTCTTAAAATTTTAACGCTCCTCGGATAACCAGAAGGACGAAGCATCGCGAATTACGGAAGGTCGAAATTTCAATCGACCAAATAGTTTTTATACGACTCTCCGTTTCGCTTTTAGAAGAAGCATAGCCAAAAAGGAGATGGAAGGAACATCCTGTTTCTTACGCGGCAACGCGTGGCAGCGCGAGGCTCAAGGTAGAACGAAAAACATGGCATCGGAATCGTATGATATTCGCCAACGTCACGGACCAATTAATACGAAATTATGAGAAACGCGTAAACGCCGACGAATCGAATAACGGCTTATCTCGGAATTGTTCGGATTACGGCGCACAAGGTAGACGCGTGTTTATTGGCGCGTTTAAGCGTGCGCGCGCGCCTGTCAGGTTGAGATCACGCACCGAATTGTGCAATTCTGCCTCTACTTCCGCCAACTCGCCGTGGTACGTCTCCGACGCAATCGTTCGCAGAGGCCTCAAAATAAATAGCATAAAGAAAGAAATGAATAGCTACGGTGAAAAAGACGAGATAAAAATCGCAAATGGATCGAAGGAAGACAGCGTGACCAGAAGATCAAAGAAATTCGAGTCAAAGGACTTCCGTAATAGATTCTTAGGGCAAAGCTTGGTTCGACACCCACGAGCTACTCCAGTCGAGCATTGTTGGACGCCAGTTCTGATTCCCATGAACCTCTGTACCATTCTATCAAAGTCGATGCTGAATCTATCGGCATCGAGCGTATCGAAAGAAGACAACATAATCAGAAGATTAAAGAAATTGAAAACACCAGCTCTGATTCCTATCAACCTCCCGTATCGTGTCATCGAGACCGATGAATGTTATACCTGTTCAAACCAATAAACAGCAAACGAGAAAGAAATCAATCGCTACCGTGAGGAATACGAATTAATAATCGCAAATCACCTAAATCTATTGGCATCGAATGTATCAAAGGAAGACAGCATAAAACCAGAAGATCGAAGAAATTCAAGACACCAAGTCTGATTCCCATCAGCCTTCTGCGTTATTCGATGAAAATTTGTCAAGATAAAAAAAAACTTCTACTTTCTCTTTCTCTTCATTTTTCTTTTTTGTTGCATCTTCCGTACTGTTCCCTTCGGTCGTTAATTCGTCCACCGTTGAACGCGACGACACCTGTTGAAAACGGACGTCCCGTTATCCATTCGCATTAACACGTGACGTTATATCATGCGTGCGGTACTCGTAGAAACTTTTATGTAAAACAGCGTTAACCAGTTAACGCGAACGCGTAATGCAGATCCTACCTCTACATTTATCTAATGATCGCCGATGTAATGTACCGGATAACGCGGAGCTGACGCAAACGCGAGACGTTCGAAAACTCTTCAATTTTTCCTCGCGACTTCGTCGTTAACAGTTTTTCGAGACGGTAAAATTACGAGGACAAGGATAAGGACAAACGCAAAAAAGAAACGAATACGACTTTAATTTTATACTTTATATCTTAATTATAATCTAATACTTTAACGCGTAATTTCGGTTTTTTTTTAATACGAAAAAGTGCGAGACTCCATTTTTTACACAAAGAACGAACCTCCATTTTGTTCGACGATTCTCGGCCATCTTCTTTACTAACTTCGCCATTCGTAATCGTAGTAACGGAAGTGATTAAAAAAAAAAAAAAACATAATGCCGTTTGTTTGCAGAAGCAGAAGTTACTTTCTCGCCAACTCGACGTCGCCAGAATGAACGTACTCGCGCTTACGAAGTAACGATGAAGTGCAACGACCGCCTAATTGAATGCCGGGATGCATACATAAAAAGCTTCGTTAAAAGAAGAACGACGTAATTTGAAAAATTAGATAATTTCTTTGTCATAACAGTAATTGACGAAGGACGACTTTACCGTAATAACAAACTTGAACAAATGCTGTTGAATTATTAAGCTACGTTGCGCAATTGTAGCACGAAGTGCCGTTAAATTATTAAAAATGCGATAATGCGTAGCCATTCTTACGCGGCGCGCCAGCGTTTGCCAACAGCGTATCGCGATTAAAATTTTTATTCGTATATTAAAATTTTAAATTTATGACGCACAGATACGACTGTAATTGTAATCTTTTATTTTGTAACAAAAGCACGACATTTTACAAAAACGAAGACTACCTTTCCATCGTTGCACCGACTTCTGGAAAAAAGAAAAATGAGAAAGAGTAAAAGAAGAAACACGATAAGACAGAGAAGTTTCGGAAGGACCCAATAAATCACTTTTCCATTCGACAAACTTTCTTACCTTTTAGACCTTCCTTATCAAGAAGCTTTTAGCTGTCTACTCCTATTAGCTTCCTATTTTTCGTATCTACGATCAGTCAGCGTTCACAAAAAGCCAAGATACTATTTCCTTAATCCTAGATAACTAAGCATTCGCCTAATGGACTTCGTAATCGTATCTTCGTAAATCGTAAAATGAATTATGCTAAGGAATTGAACTATTATAATGCTTTTCTTAAGATAGACTAACCTGTTTGAAGTAAATAAAGAAAATATAAAAATGAACTTGTTTGTAATTCGTAATCGAATGACTAGTTACAGAGTAACATTGATTTAAGTTTAATTATCTAGAGTTAACGTAAAAATTCTGATGAATTTAATTCTTGCAGAGTTAAGGTCGCGAAGCGTAGATCAACACGATGGACATCCATGGACATTCCGATAGTTCGTGAGTTATTGGTTTTCCGCGGGAGCAACAATCCGTGCCGTATTTGTCCTTGTCACAATATTCCACCGGGAAAAACGCAGTCGACTCGAGAAGTTCGGTGTCCTTGCGAGAGATCGCTCGTCGGTTATTACCATGATTTTCAGAATAGGTTTCTGCAATCCTACGACGATTGCAAAACCGATGATTGCGCCAACGGTTCGTAGACGGTCACGTGCGTTCGGCTAGTCGCTCATTGCGCAGCCCGTAGCGCGCATGACGTCATCGTCGGCCATAAGGCAGTGCCGCCAATCGGCGATAAGCGCAAATTTCCATCGAAATTCCCGCGAAATTTTCATCGAAAATCTGACGACATTTCCATCCTCGTTGGCGGAAATGAAAATGATCAAAATCGAAGTATCGATTCTTCGATCAATTAACGATCCAAAATGAAAAAACAGCTACACGCGATCTTTTGATATAAAATAATACAGTCAAGCTCTTAAAATTAAACAATATTATCTTATATTAATTAAATATATCGAATTTCGATAGGCTTATAAAAAAGTACGCATTTATTAATAATTTTTGATATAAAATTATATTCGTAAAACTTCGACGACTATCGAGATACGCATCGATCGTACAATAGATCGTAAGGATTACGTTTCGATTCGCTGCCGATTTTATATCGATAAACGACGTCATTCGTAACGCGTCATTTTTCTCTCATTACGAGATACCCGCGCTTTTTGTAAGGATACAATTCTCAAGCCAGCTGTGATGTAACGTTTTATGAAGTATTGGGTTGGCAAGAAAAAGTGATTTCGAATCTTTTAGATGCGAAATAAAGCCCTATTTTTTACGAATCTTTCGCAATCTTCCTGCAACTTCGTGACACTGACGAAAGTAAACAGTTCGAAAGTAAAGTACAACGCCATCTTTTGGCGAAGGCGGAAGGTACTTTCTTACCGATCCAATACATCGAGATGAAATCGAGAATCGATTATCGAAATTTAGTGCTTTCGACTGTAATGGCGGCGTACCTGCGATACTTTCGGAGCCGATGGAAAGTGACACGAGTGAAACGCGTACGATTCACGATCACGTAATCGCATGAAAAATTAAGCAAAGATGAATTTCATCAGTAGATTATGCCTCAGAATTTTTCAAGAAGAATTTACGAATCAATGCCACGTTAAAGGATTCGGAAGGACATTTTGTTTCAAAAGTGCCATGTCCCTGGAAGTTTTTTATCCCAAAAGCAGTTTGAAGCTCTTCACGCCGGCTTTCGTGAGTGTCGCATTTAATATCGATAATCCGAATAATTCTATTTTCTCGACCGTGATAAACGTGCGACCCATGGACAATTTTCGGTATACATAACCTAGAAACTAAGAATACAGTGTCACTCGTATCGATAGATGTCTCGGATGTAAAATCGTTATAAAATCAAAAATAGCGTTTCCGTACGCTTAATATTTCTCGAATGTCACTGACGGCTACGTTATTATACTTTCCAGGAGCCGGAAGATCCCTCCGCTAAATTTAATGGATTCATACCGATAAAGAAACTTGACATTAAATACTCTGCTAGTAGTGGCCCTGGAGGACAGAACGTGAACTGTGTAAATACCAAAGTGGACTTAAGATTCAACGTGAAGAAAGCAACCTGGCTATCGGAGGAGATCAGAGAAAAACTGGAGCAACAGGTCGGTAGATAAAAATTACGTAACATACGCATACTTGACTCCTTTGACGCGTTCACCATCAGCGGTACACGCTGATATGCCGTATCAGTCGGAGCGTACCACCAGTGGCTCGCACTCGAATGTTTTATCAGGCGGTGAGTACCAACGACGTAGTTCGTTTACTAACTAGACAAAATTTCCATATAGTTGAAGATTAAAATAATGGAAATTGTTCGCTCTAGATTGGCACCGCCTGACAAAGCAAAATCCTCTTTCGATCTCCGAACGGCGTCTTATTTCGCAGCCGCATCAGTTTTATCGTACCTTTGTTTTATGTTTTCTTCAGCAAAAAACCAGAATAAACAAAGACGGCTATTTAATCATAAAATCGGACGTTACGAGATCCCAGCAGCTGAACTTAGCGGACGCCTTGGAAAGATTAAGGTCTATGATACGTCAGAGCGCAAAAGTTCCAGAGGCACCGTCGCCCGAGACGGAGGAAACAATCAGAAAGCAACAACTTAAAGCAGCGAAGGAACGAATCTTTGTGAAAAGAAAGCGCTCGGAAGTTAAGAAAAACAGGCATAGCGATAACTTGAACATTTAAGATTGCATATTGTACAAAAGTAGAACGTAATAAAGTTGGATATCTATCATATTTAACGGCATTACAATATTTATCCTCGATGGGAAAACATCCAACTTGCTTCGTTTGAAATTCTCTTTACACGGATTCCGATAGCTTCTTCGTTTATCGACAGTACAAAATTAATTCTTAATTTTACCTCGACGTTCGACGCGCTTTATAGAAAATTCTATCGATCTATCGAACGATCGATCGATCAATGCGTACCGAAAACGTAAATGAAGAGAAACTAGCAAACAAATATAATTTATTTATCCTTGAAACTTAGGTAAGCCGTAGGTGAAATGTCGATGATAAAATATCGTGGGCGTTGAACTAGTACGAGATGTGTAATCGATTCGTGCCTTATTTTAGGTTAACTCCGTTTCGATTATTCGATGCGTAACAGTCGGTCGCCATGACGACGAACGGCGCGTGAATGAAAACACAAAGAGGAACGAGAAAACGTTTTATAACGAGACAGCGGTTAAGTCTAGCCTCCCTTCGTCGTAATAATGTCCTTCCGTGATTTACGCAGTACGTAGAATAATCCTTCGTATAAAAATATCAGGTCTACCGGAATGTTTCGTCAAATAACGTCACCTCAGTTTGAACTCTTTCGACCATCGCTTTTCTATATGTATTCGTACGTGCTCGATATATATGCAAAGAGGTGGTTAGTAACGATGGACATCGTTCGGTACATCGTTCGGTAAATGTTAAGTAACGTATCGAAAATGTATTAGTTTTTTTTTTTTT
>JAITYT010000072.1:1431316-1451309 GCA_025433975.1 Liostenogaster flavolineata
TCGAACTCGATGAATCGCCGTATCGCTTCGTCATCGATCGAGATTTTTCGTTCGCGCAAATTCGCGCTCGTCTCTTTGTTCTTTCTCTCTCTCCCTTCCTCTCCACCGTCGAAATACGTCGAACGACGTTGAAATACGGAGCGGAGCGACGTCCATCCATCGCGGATAAGTAATAACGAGGATCGTCGAAGCTATTCGCGAGGCATGTAAGCGCACGTAGAGCGCATAGCAGCGGCGGCGACCGATGGGGCGCGCGGGGACAAAAGGGCGCCTAGAAATGTCCGGTCGACCTCGTCTTCGACGTTCTCGAGACGCCTACGTTCGTACTCTTGACCCTACTCGCGTGCTATCGCGATTCCGGTGTTTTTCTTCTTCCTCGGGGAAGAAATAAAAGCGACCACGCGTTCGCGACATCTCGATGTCATTTCGAAAAAAAATGGGAAGCTTTACGCTCCACGATTTTTCCTCGCCATTTCGGAATTGATTTATCGAAAAACTGACGATCTAAGGAAAACTATTAGATTGGTTCGTATGAAATGCCGCATTTTTAGGTATATATTTATTGATTAACCTATCGAGAATCCATTAGTTTCTTTTACCTCCTTACGGTACGGTGCTATTAAAAGTGGCCCATTTTTTAACCTACCTCGAAATATTCTAACACCTACGCGCTCATAGGTTTATCACGTGGTTATACCATCGACAAACGTTATAAATTACATTTATATGTTGTAAATTGAATCATTATTATTTTTTTATCTTTCTATATCACGCGATTCCTTTATCAATAAAAAGAAATCAATTTTACTTTATTTAAAATGAAATGAAATTTCTATGCAACGCTGGTCTATTTTATTTCCTAGAATCCCGTGCCCCGAAGAGTTCCTTCAAAATCGAACGGAACTTTTCGATAGACCCAACATATTTAAAAAAAAAAAGAAAAAATTCTCTCCATCGAAATACCTCGCATCGGACGATTTTCGTCGAACGGCGGAATAAAAAAATACCTACGTAAATATGTCGGTACATGGAAGGATGTAGGTTATACACGGAATAATCCCTCCATACATAGGAAGAGAGGAGAAGTATCGTTGATTCTTCTGTCGCTGGCTCTCGAGTGCCATCTCGTTCGCGCTTGTTATTCAACGACCCAGGAGCGCGATTCATTAAGGGTGACCCTATACGCCCCTGATTTACCCTTCGACGCATCGCGGCAAAGCTCCGCGTCGACTCGCCGCGAACAATTTTTTCCCCCTTTTCCTCGAAGGAAGAAGACGACTTTCGATGGACGATTTTCCGTCGAATTTCCAGGCGGCAAAAATTGAGAAACGTCGGAGCGCAGGCAACTCGAGCGACTTGACATTTCGAAAGGCTAAAGAGACAACGCGAGGCGAACTATGGGATTTTTTGCTTTGTCCAAGGCAAAGATAAGAAGCTGAAATTATAACATTACTCGTTTTAATTTACGACTCTACTTTCACTCCGATATTTCTTTACTTTATCTTCCATAAATATTGTTATGTTTTTAATCTGATTGCAGACGACATAATAATTATAATATATTATTATGTTACATTTATATTTACAATATTATAATATTATAAAATATAAAGTAAGAATTAACTGACTCGAAGTAAAAATAAATTATAAAATTTGACTTTCCGATTCTCTAAAATACTTCGTTGCTCCGAGACGTTTACGAGATAAACGGAAGATCCTTAGCGATTATTCGCTCTTGTCGAAAGTTTCGAGATAAGACGACCTCGAGGATGCGCGTTAAATGGATTTCGATAGGCGAAGGATCGATAGCGATGAACTCCTCGAAGATTTTTTCGCGCGGTGAAACGATGCGCGACCAATCGACTAGCAAGTTTTTTTAACCCTTTCCTGTGCCATTTAGCTCGACAAAGTCCCCGGGCCCAAGCGGTAGACGTCAACGCGCAGTAAAAAATTTTGCAGATTCCTACGAGCAGTTACGTTATGAGAAAAAAAATGTCCGCGAGCCTGCTACGTGATATTCGCGTTTAGGCCGAAATCTCATCACGAGTCAGACTGGTTAAAGTACGAAAAGGGGTTAAAAATCGTCCGTAAAGCAACGTAAAGTATTTACGTTGAAATGACGGTCAAATCGGGCGAGATCGATGCACTGTAGACGCGATCATTTTCAGAGCGTGGAAGTTTAATGGAGTTCGATTCGAAAGTTCAGAACTATCGAACGATCGCGTCTCGATCGTTCTGTGACGCGTTTATCTTACCTAGCGTGTTCAACGGGAGAACGTAGGAGGGCAAAATGTACGATGGCGAATATCAGTGTCGCAGCGTCGCGAAGACTTTAGAAATTTTGCCATTTCTCTTCTTCTTCTTCTTCTTGTCCTCCGACAGGCCGTGAAAACTATCCAACGTGGCTCCGTCTCTTCAGGGAGGGGTTTTAAAATTAATCCTCTTATCTGGTACATCGGTATAATCTACCAGTCTGTTAAAATACTTATTACATAAAGTCATAACACAACGTCGTGGATTTTGCGAACGAAAAAGGAACGAGGCGATCTTCTTTCCGACTGTTTGCTCGAGTTTATCTCGAAGATGTGACGTTTTAATTAGGATCGTCCCGGAGAAGACAGTTGAAAGAGACGACGAGAAAGTCTCGATAAAGTTCGAAAAAAAAATTCTCTCGCGCCAACCGCGATCGACCGACCGCAGCAAAGAATCGTGATCTTATTCGAACGAAGTCGTAAAACTCAAAGTCTCCCTACGTTGACTAAAAACGAAGATAAGAGAAATATCGATGATGTCGCGATAGACGCGAAACGTTTATTTTTAATACGATACGATTTATGACAACGTTTACGATCGTAGGTCACGATGTCGTTCGGAAAGAATAATTTGTAATTCTCGTCGACGCTGTGGAAACGCGATTACCACCACTGTTTCGATTTTTGACGAAGGATGATAAAACGCAAACGCGATAACGTGCTGTACCACCGGTGGTACATACGGAGATACGAACGTAGCCTCTTTGTCGTTTAATAAAATTAAGGGATGAATTCGATTAAATTGAAAATTAAGGATTAATTTATTGGATATTGGATTTAAGGATAAGGATAAAATTAAGGAATTAAGGAAAATTAATTGAAAATCGATTGGACAATCGGTAGTACGAGGAACGTGCCGCGAGTTTCGTAAATGGGAATCGAAAGCTCTTCTTGATTTTTGTCGGGGAATCCATTTTAACAACGGAGTAGAAATTCGATTGTCTAGCCTCGTCGGAATTTTTATACAAAATTCAAATTTATTCTATCGTGCGGTGTAATCCAACGTGATTTACATATGGATGGCAATCATAAACGATCAACGAACAAAGTGCTTTTCAACGTCAAACGCGCTTTTAAGTCAATGATGTAATCACCCTCGTTATCACACAACTAACACTCACACATCGACCTGTAACTTGCATTAATTATATCGCCATTAAACGAATGTTGATTCGCACTAATGCATTATTTTCCAGTCCTCCTAATGTTACAATTTGTCCTAGTACCAGCATTCGATAGGCAAATACAATTATTATATTTAAATTATTATATTATTTATTGTTTATATATTTACTTTATTATATTATTACAATAACGTAATAATTTAATTAATATAATAATGAAGGATCTAAAAGTAACATTTTTTTTATTCATCGAATAAAAACAAACAATTTTATAATCAGATTCCGTGAAAAAAGTCAATAAATAAAACGATTAGAAATAAATCGTGAAAGATACAATTACAAGAGGGAAGATGGAACATTTATACGGATGTTTTTACGTAGACGTTAGAAACGTTTGATATCGACGAAAATCCAATGGCGAACGAGGGAAGAGCGTTTTCGACGCATCGTTGCCTCGATCGCCTAAAAGAATTTGCTCTTTTTCGATTCGATCGCGGTAGCGGTAAACAGGGAGTCGAATGCTCGCGACGGAAAATCATTTATAATCGTGAAGGACGTAACGATCCGATTGGAACGCGCAAATCCGATTGGAACGGTAAAACGTAAGTCGAGACAGGTCGACGCTCGTAATTCCTCTCCCTCGTTCCACCGAAATACATCGGTCGTATCCTGACGAACGAACAAAACCGTTCGATCGTTTCGTTCCTCTTTGTTACATAACTCATCGTTTCCCCGTCGCTGCGATATCATCCATTACGATACCAAAAAAAAAAAAGAGGTTTCTCGCGATGAAAAAAGCACCGAAATTAAATCTCGTAAATATCGACCTCGCTTATCGTCCAAATTATATCTACGCGCGTTTTCCCTAAAACGAATCGGTTCCGCTTGAAAATGTTCGAGATACGCCATTCTCATTGTTCCTCGAAGCGTTCCTTTGTCCCGGTCACGACGAAAAAAAGTGAAGAGAACACGAGGAACAAAAGACGCGCGATCGAATACCCATGCGTGCGTGGATCGCGATTATCGTTGCAAATATCGTCGCAAAGTGCAACGTCTATGGGAATTTTTGGAAGGGACGCGAAAGAATTCTTCCCGATTCGAATTTATGCACGAAATTTTGCGCGTTCTTATGTTCGTCGGTTGGAAAAATCCCGCCACGAATCGATAGGAAGAATAATCGATCTCTCTACGACAAATGGGCTTTTGGATCTTTTTAATAAAAAAAAAATAATCGACCTCTCCGTCGAAAAAAATGCGTTCGTTGATTAAAAGAGATATCGACCGATAAGAGATCGCGAGCGACGATTTTCACCGATAGAGAACGCGATGTACTTGTTGCGGATACTGCCTACCATTTTTTACGATCGAGATACTCGTCGAATCGGTGCGACTTTCCCATGTCGAATTTTTCGTCGTATTTCCTCGTCGTGTCGATCGGTCGTTCTTATCGGTGTTATTACACGTTGAAAATCAATCGACGACTATCGAAAGTAATTCCGATCGCTTGAAACTCTTCTCGATAAATCTACGGAATATTGGAGCTTAATAAAATCGACTAGACGCGAAAGAAAAAAGGAGGACAAGAAAATAGGGGAAAAGACGGAATCGAAAAAAAGAACACCGTACACGTTTCTTCGTCGTTTAGTTAGTTCGAAACTGTCCGAACATTTTTTCCCATGACGATTGCCTGCGTGAAAGGACTATTCTCAGCAACAAGTTTCTATGGTGTACAAGGCATCGCTTCGCGATAACAACGAACGTTTAAACTTCCGACGATTTTCCACGACTAGACGACGATATAAGAAAAAAAAGAATTTTCTCTCCGTATTTTTCCTTCTCTCGCGCACGCACTTACACGACGCTCTCCTTCCTTAAGCGCGGGACTTATTTAATAAAAAAAAAAAGCTCTCAGATCCAAACATTTTTCCACTGCCTACGTGGAAGAACGATTCTAAGCAACAAGTCTCTATGATGTACAAAGCATCTTTTAACGGTAACAACGAACGACTAAACTTCCTTCGATTTTCTGCGATTAAAAAAAATTATTTAAAAAAAAGAACCCTTTCACCGTCTTCTTCCTCCTCTCGCTCGTTTCTCCATCGCCTTCTCTCCTTGGGCGCGCGCGCGCACACACACACTTACATCTCGATGTGTGCGGTCAATGGGCTCTTGGACGAGCTCGTGATCTATTTAATAAAAAAAAAAAATTCTCGACGTGCTCGACGCGAAAGATGCAAACATTTTTCACCATAACCATTGCCATTTAACCATAACGTGAAAGAACGATTCTAAGCAACAAGTTTCTATGGTCTGGAAAGAATCTTTTCGCGATAACAACGCGATTTTCCACGATTAAAAAAAATAGTTTAAAAAAAAGAACTCTTCCTCCGTCTTCTCCTCCTCTCTCTCTCTCTCTCTCTCTCTCTCTCTCGTTTCTCCGTCTACTTCTCCCCTTCTCTCTCACGCACGCACACGCGCGCACACTCACAGGACGTTCTCCTTCCTTCGATCATCCAAAAGTCACGTCAAAAACGAAGGCAACGTTCCTGCAATCGTTTCGACGTGCTCCACGCGAGAGAGAAGCTGAGAAAGAAGCGCGAGATAGCCAGCGACTAACTCGCGACTATCTACGAGATCGAGAGAGAAAGAGAGGGCAAAAAGAAAGGGGGGGGGGAAAGGGGTAGAAAGGAGAAAAGGAAGAAAAAATATGAACGAAGAGAGTGTACTGACCCCGGTGTCAGATCCATAGGCAGCGTTGGTCGGTCCCCTCCCACCCTCCCCGTAAAACGTCAATCGAAGCGACCACCCCTAGATAAGGGCAGCCCCTTCCACGAGAAGGACGAGTCGATGCTACGGTACTCACGATTACGCCGTGGAATCGTTCGAGCAAGCGGCCGTCCTCGCGCACAGGTGGCGTACCGGCATCTTCCTGACGGTAGGTGCCGATGGTTAGCCTCATCCTAGCTTCATCCTTCGCCGGACCGACCGAATCAGCTGCTTTTTAAGCTCGAGGTAGCCTCCAAGAGAGCTTGAGAACACCCTCGAACCTTCTCCAACCCTTCCTCGAGGGATGCTCGAGAAAATACGCGGCAAAACTGTCCGTCGTCGTCGTCGTCGTCGTCGTCGTCGTCGTCGTCGTCGTCGTCGCTTCGACGACGGACAGGACGACGGACAGGACGACGGACAGGTCGACGTCGAACGCGACAGTACCTCGAGCTCGCCACTCGCGAGAAGCTCGAGGGGTGAAAGGAGGGACGGACGTCCGCGATCCGACTGTCGCCGAGGCGCCGCGACGATCTCGCCGCGATCCGTAAACCACGATGGTGGTGTGGTAGTGGTGGTGGTGGTGTGGTGGTGGTGGCGCACGCTCCACCGTCAGCCCATCGATCGAAGCACCCTCTACTGAGCGGTTGCGCGCGCATCGGCACGCGCCGGCTTGCGCTCGCGCATGCGCTGC
This sequence comes from Liostenogaster flavolineata, assembly GCA_025433975.1. Lineage (NCBI taxonomy): Eukaryota > Metazoa > Arthropoda > Insecta > Hymenoptera > Vespidae > Liostenogaster > Liostenogaster flavolineata. Next base: position 1,438,210 of record JAITYT010000072.1, read on the forward strand.
GTTTCTATTCCGCGACCCGCGTGATTTTGCTTTTACTCTACGTTTTGCCGTATCTTCGCCGTCGAATTTCTTTCGTTTTGCCTCGGATTCTCACATTCGTCGTCCATTTCCGAGTTTTCCGTCGCTCGATGAATCGATCGGTCTTCCAATAAGTCGAGACACTTTGAAGTTACGCGCTGCAATTTTTCTCCTCTTGCTTCCAATATTTAGATTCTTTAAGTTCGACTTTTTTAATCGATCGAAACATTGTCGTATGCTTTATATTGTATGCACGTTAAGATATGAGAAACGTTAAAGATATAATTCGACGATGGTTACAGAGACGCCTGTACAAAAAGTTTCGATCGTAGGAACCGATCGACGATCGGCTGTTGGTCGTCGATGAAGCGTCGTTGTTCGACAACGACAGCTTCGAGATCGATAACTTCTCCGTACGGTGGCCCTTCGTTCGATCGCTCGCGTTCCATCATACACGTTGCAACGGATTTTCGTCTGTAAGCAAAAATCATCGCGAACGATGGCGTTAAAAAATTATAGAACGATCTCCAGAGAATCTCTAGGAGATCCAGGGTTCCAGATCGTCGAGAAACGATTGCTTTTCCACGTCGAGTCGATTCGATCGTTCCGAGCAAATCTCTAGAACACTTTTATTCGTCTTTGGCTCCTCGTATTTTGCTGCCATTTCCGCGAGCTTCAAACGCAATCGTCGCGTTAAAAAACTGTAGAAATTTTCAACGTCGAGGAACGATCGATCGCTAAACATAAATTCTCTAGACGATCCCTAAACGATCTCTAGGAGGTTTAGAGTTACAGATCGTCGAGAAACGATTCCTTTTCGCGAGAAAATCTTTAGAGCATTTTTATTCGTCCGCAGCTCCTCGAATTTTGGCATTTTCGTGATTTATATCTTTGTTATTTACGACGCGCTCGGAGCGTCGAACGGCTCCCACGCGCGACATTATTAAATCCTTAAGAGCATTCGCGTTGTATCGACGCCGCGACGCTCGTGCATCCTCGACGTCTAACGCTTCCCCCATTGGTACATTATGGAACGAAGAGGATCGAAACTAGCGCGATACGCGCGTACCAGACGGTAAGGTCGACGGCGTGAACGCTCGCGAGGTTCGATCGCGGATGGGCGGCCGCGAGAAAGAAAAGTCGTGTAAAGTCCCTCGCGTAAAACGCGCACATACGCGTACGTACAAAGTTACCTCCTCGGAGAGAAGCTCTCGTCGAGATTATAATGAAAAATATTCTCTCGTCGGCCGACCAACGTACGAAGAATATCGCGAGAGCTTCCACCGAAACATTTTCATCCGACGACGAAGAACGAGAGTCTGAAAGACGCTTCGACCTGCCGTCGTCCGTCCGGATATTTACTCGGATGTATCCTGTTAGATGGTTGAAAAAATAACTTAATTTTTACGCTGTTTTTATAAAACACTCTTGGGAAAGAACGAAATTACTTTGGCTAGGAAAAGTTACGATTTAAGCGAGGAAACGTTTAAACGACGCGTAACTTTCCAAGAGAGAAAGACAAAGGTTCCAACGCGAATAGACGCCGCGGTATCCGTACCGTACGCGTTGTGAATTGCAAATATCGGATTACGTATGAAAGATTCATACGTTGGATGGCATGTCCTCCGCTAGTTCTCCAAGGAGTAAGTATAGTTCTGAGAAAATGTTAAGTCGTTGGCGAGTGTGCGCTCGTATGCGCCGCGACGTCGATACCGCGTACGGCTGTGTCAGCGAGGATAGACATGGCGCGAATTAGTCGCGACTATGAAAGAAATTAGGTTGGCGCGGCTTTATATATTCCCTTTAAAATCTGACCTTTCACGCGCATCCATTTAATAGTCGCGCGTGTACTTCGGAAACGCAGGGAAAAATTTCTCCTCGTCGAGTCGGTTCGTCCCCGCGTACGCGAGCTGTCGTCCGTTTATAGCCGATATTTCCAATTTCGGTACGTCCAAATATTGAAGCGGCTTAAATTGGAATCCTCGTCGTATTTCTCCTACGCTCTCGATATCACGATATCACTCGAATTTCCTTTCCGCGTTGCGTACGGAAAAACTATCGTCGACGGGGATAAGAAAGGCGAAATAAAACGATTTTACCGATGGCTCTTCGTCGACTCTTCGTTCTCTCGGTCGAAGAAGAGGATGAAAACATTAAAAAAAAAACAACAACAACGAATCCACGAATCTTTGTTGGCGTGGATTTCTCGAAAGAACGTTCAGCCGTGGGAAGATGTTAGCTAGTCGATGCTATTGGACCTTTTCCAAGAAAGGCCGCGGCACGCTTTCACCCTCGCTGAAACGCTCTATAGCTCGAAGAGACGCGCGATTTTACCTGAAAATATCTGAGCGATGCTTCCGGACGTGTTGAAGGACGCCGCCAGGGAGGAATCGTAGCTCAACAGAGTTCGCCTGCTATCCTCGCACCAATTCCAGAAGACGAGCTTTTGATCTCTGGCTTCCAAATCGATTTGAAGGAGAGTCAGGTTCTTGGCGACCGTCGCGTCGATTCTAAGCACGTGGCGACCTTCGACTATCACGGGTATAGGCTCTGACCTTTTATCGCACCTGAACAAACGAGAGTCGTATTTAGGTCCGTGCTTTCGTTACGCGCGGAATCGATCGCAACTTTAACCAAGTTTTTTCTCTTTTTCCGTCTATTTCCGTGTCTCCTTTCCCACCCAGCTTACGGCGGAACGGTCCTCGACGCTCGCTGCTGAACGATAACGCAAGCGACGGAGAACCTACCGAGTCATCACTTGCTCTCTGAGATATTCCGCCGCTGGGAAGCTCAAAGATTGCTTCGGCGAGACGAAGAGGATGGTGAAACCGTCGACGGTCCGTTCCTCGATCAGCAGGCCGGGTCTTGCCGCAAAGTACAGCAGGAGCACGAGATTTATCGCGATCCCAGCCAACATGCCGTATTCCAGACTGATGATCAGGCAGCTCAACAGGGTGACGGTCAGCGGCACCAGGTCGATCTCTGAGGAAACGCAAGCGTACGAGTTTCCACGTGACATTCTTACAGGTGGACGACAGCTCCACTTACTTTTCGTTCTCCACAATACCGAGAAGATTCGGAACTCGGACATGTGGTACATGGCGATGATTATGACGGCAGCCAGGGTGGCTTTAGGAATGAACTTGAAGGTCGAGGTCAATAGACTGCACGCCAGTAACACCAGGCAACCCGTTACTATACCGCCGGCCGTTGTCTTCACGCCGGACGCGTTGTTCACCGCGGTCCTGGTGAAACTCCCGGTCGTCGGCATCGACCTGACGAAGCTACCGAAGATGTTGCAGAATCCCAAAGCCAGCATCTCTTGGGTGGCATCGAGGGTCTTCCCCTTTGCTGTAACGAACGAAACGAAAGCTATCGGACTCGTCGATGGCATCGAGGATATGTCAAAGTCGACAGCTATTCTACGTTTGCGAACTATCGATGCTCGGACATCGATCCATTTGCATCGCGCTTCCAAAGAGGCTACCGAGTTTGGTCCGGGTTTGGTCTTGCGAACGCAAATGGATCGATCTTCCCGCGAGTCAGCTTCGACCAGTCGATTTGGTGCGATACTCTAGCTCCGATCGCTGTCGGAGCGAAGTCACGTGACCGAATCGGGCGATCGATACGTCGTTGCTATATTCGGACGGGACTTCCATCGAGTTCGGATACTCGCGTCATAAATAACTGGTTAAGGTTCATCGAATCAATCGAGCACGACCAAACCCAGAGAAATAGAATGGTCGTTCGATTGCTCTTACGATATCGTAGGATGGTAGACAGCATAGGTCATAAATACGCAGTTGGTTTCTTCTAGTAACCGAGAACTAGACGGACATTTCGGAGGGTGCTAGAAGAGACCAACGCTTGAGCCTGTCTGGCGTCCGTCCCAGGCGTAAGAACGGGGGACGTCGAAGGAGATGGTCGCGAACGGACTTCCTTCCTTTCGGTCCACTACTCACCGAAAGCCTTGGCAATGGCGACGCTTTCCAAGATGGCGATCAGCGGTATCGAGACGACGCTACCGCCGAGCTCCTTCACCAGCTCCGTGAAACCGTAGGTATGATTTTGAAGGCTTATGGAGAACGGCGGCGGCTCGAAGGGTGGCAATCCCTCCGTTATGTTGCCCGTCATTTTGAAAGGCGTCGATCCGTACAAGGACAGGACGAAGGTCAAGAGCGTACCCGCGATCACGACCACGGCGTTCCTGGCCAGGCAGGCCAGCCACATGAGCTTCTTGCCGGTGCCTCCTTTCTTCTCGCCGGGCAAGTTCTGCGCCATCGACACGAAAGGACGTTGTTAGGTCGAGCGTCAAAAAGGACGAGACAAAGATTCGTCGAGAAAGGCGATTCGATCGAAATTCGACCACCGGTGTCTCTCGCTTCGATGTTTCATCGGGCGGCGCCTACCACCAACGATTTAGTTCGTCTAGTAGTTAGAAAAAAATATCCATATTCTTCGCCGCCCGATGAAGCAAAGCGCTCTTAGAGTAGTCTCCGGTATGAACGCGATGTTAACCTCTTAGGTCCGACTGAAATTTATTTATTAAATATTTATATATTGAATTATAACGTATATTTAATATATAAAGCGACCTCCCCGAAAGCCACTATAGCGTGGTACCTAAGGGGTTAAAGTACGTTGGAGAAAAGTAGGGCGTTATCGGCGTAAATCGACTAACTTTTAGACACAGCAACGCGACCATGGTGGAGATTCCCAGAATCGAGTCCCACAGCGTGATATCGCGAAAGCGTTTTCCAATTTTAACGATCGAGTCGATGAAAGAATCGCTCCTGCCGCCTATGCCAAGAAGCGTACCGAGTTGCGACGTTCCGATGATAATCGCAGCGGCATTAGTAAAGCCACAAATCACCGGCATGCTGATAAAGTCGACGAGAAAGCCAAGGTGAAGCAATCCCATGACCGTTATCACGCAGCCCGATAAAAAACATATGAATACCTGTCGAAAGAATAAAAATGTCAATTTTACGCTGACGTATTCAGCTTTCAAAAAAAAAAAACTAACGTTATTAAAAAGAAGCGGACACTCGGTCGTAAGTCATTCGACGCTAAACAAATTCAAAGATTCGTTCTGAAAGGCATCGAATTAAATACGAAACGAAATGATTTTCATCGATGGACGACAGCGCAAATTTAGCCTTCGTTTTGATTTACGTTATAGAAATGAAAAGAATACCGATAATAAGGATGAGGGGGGGGGGGCAAGGATTTCGTAGGAAGCGAATCTTCTCTCTCGCTATTTCGCGTATTTCAGACGGGAATCGATCGAAGGACAAAGGAGCGCTAGCGAGACGTAGGAGGAGATGCAGCGAGGTAATGGTCCGCTTCAAAGGGCGCTTTCACCCATTATAATCATTTTTCCGTGCATAATATTTTATCCGTGAGACCTGGCAAACGGAATTCTTTCGGTGACATCGACGGGCCCAATTGAAAACGCTTATCGTCGAGCTTCTTGCGACAATTAATCCAAGAGGGAGGAGAGACCGGATATAAACTGGAATGAGGTAGAATAGGATGAGTGGGGGAAACGACGGAACGAGTGGTTCAAAAAGTCGTAAATATTTCATCAAGGATGAAATTTGTAGTTGACGAATAAGCTGTACGATTGGATCTACGTATTTCATCCTCGACGACCTGGTAAAAGATGCCTGCGAGATCCTTAGGGAAACAGTGCCAATAAAAACAACGATAACGATTAATCTAAAAGTGGGGGCAGTGATGGAACGAGTGGGTGAGGAATGAGCTGCGAGCGCGGCTCTCTCTCTCTCTCTCTCTCTCTCTCTCTCTCTCAGGATAGCGGATAAGTTAGGGCGAAGAAAACGTACGGGAGGATGGAAGAAGAATCGGTAACTCGTAAATATGTAAAAGATGTCCGCAAGCCTCGGGGGAGCAACGCCAATAAGAAGGAGAACGACGATCGATCCGAGAGCACGCCTAAAGGCGGATCGAACGAGGATAAGAGAAGGATTCCTTACCGCGATGTCGTCGCCGAATTTCATGACATGTTGATGCGACAGCAACGCCATGATCGCCGTAGGCCCGACGTTGACGTCTTTGCTGCTACCGAATATCAAGTAAACGAAGCATCCCATGAAGCTGCTGTAGAGGCCGTACTGAAGTTTTTAAAAGTTCACCTCACGAGAACGAGCTCGCATCTTTACGTTGTAAACGAATGGGAGCGCGACTCTATCCTCCCTCCGCGCTCTTATCGTCACGATCGAACAATCGGACGCGAATACGAAGATCAAAGTCCGATCCCATTTTCGTTTGCTTTTGAAAAATCGTGGATATCCTCCAGGCGATAGCTAGCTTTCATTGACTTTGGTCGGTCGAAAAATTCTTTCGTGCATTATTATCGGAGTTTAAGAAAGATCTGCCGACGGTTCTCGTCCTCCTTCTAGCATTTATCTCGGACAAATATCATCGACCGAACGAAGTTCTCTACCGCGGCAAGGAACGAACACCCTAGACGAGAGCCGGGCGATCTCTTTCATGGCGGATATCCACGTTCATAAATTATTATAAGGTCGAAGATACGTGACGCACCTGCGCCGGGAGTCCAGCTACGATCGCGTAAGCTATACCCTGGGGTATGGCGGTCAGGCCGACTGTCAAACCTGCCAAAGTATCCTGCAGTAGCTTGCTCCAGCTGTAGTCGGGCAGCCATTCCAAAATCGGTATCCTTCGAAGAAGGATCTCCTTGGCGTTGAATCTCGACGGACCGATGTTTCTCCCTGCATCGACGCAAACCAAAAGAGAAAGGTTATAAAATCGGACGACGTACATAAGACGTCTATCGAGCTATTTCGAGGTTTTTCTATTCGCTCGTGCTATCGTTTATCCCGTCGATATCACGAGCTGTCCTTACTCGAGCGTACGCGTTCGACATCCCGGTCTACGTTCTCGAAGATTCTAAAGAACGACGAGGAATAATTAATGCCTTCGAAAGCGTCCTACCTTCGCGATTATCGCTACGATCTAATTCGGTATCGGATAAGATATTGCGGAAGATACGCGCTGCACGCGCCATCTTGCTTTCGATAATTACGTCCCCGCGATCCCCGCTAGCTCGCTAATCCATTTTAATTTCATTTTAATCGACCTCGTCGGAAATCCAGGCTGATTATTCGCGCGTTATCTTGATCTTTGCTTGATCTTGCGAAAAGTCGTCGATTTCTTTGAGAAACGCTTCGACGAGATACCTAATCGACCGCGCGCGAAATAAAATTCGAAGAAGGAGAAAACGCAATTGAGAAAATTAAAAAGCGAGGAAACGACAACGAACGGCGCTTCTGTCGCGATCTTTCGCTCCTTCGAGCCCAAATACGTCGCTCTGCCCATAGAAAGGATCCGCTTTACGATGGATTTTAGCATCCTTTGTGACGCGTATACGGATGAACGGTCGAAAGACAGCTAAACACCGATCGAGAGGATAACGCAGGTGCTTTCGAAGCGCTCGCGAAGACTCGCACGGAAGTAAACTTTCGACACGGTGATTCTCCATTTACTCGAACTTGTGTGACCTCTTTTCGAGAAAATGGCGATGATTTTCGCGCGTTAAACGACGCACCGACTTGCGTACGTTCGATAACGCAAAGCTCTTCGTCTTAAGCGTTGCTAAGATAGACGTCGAATGAATGGTGCCGAGAAAATCCGCGTACAAACGCACTTAATTGCAAGCTTTGCACTTTATAACCGATAAATCTATCCTTCGTTGCGAGAGCTATTCTCGCTCGAAACAACTAATTTTACTCCTACGTCGTACGATACGTTAATCGAGATTTCGCGACCGACATATCCGATGAAATTAAAAACCGTTCCATTAATCGTTTTTCCCAATTTAATTTACCGTTGATCGAACTTTGTTTTATTTACCGTACGCTTCGTCCAATGATATTTTCTCATGAATAACAAATACGCGCACGCTCTCTGACTCTCCTCTCTCTCTCTCTCTCCTTTCAAGTTGAATTAAAACGAATTCAAAGGCCACAAGTACGATATTTTTAAATAGAACGAGCTTCGTATTTCGTCTTTCGTTTTCAATGCTTAGAACGACACGTCTTCTTACTTTTCTCCCTTATTCTCGTCATTGTTGCGATCGATTCACGGAACGAAACAAGAAAAAAGCTAGAAACGAATTTCGCTTCGTCATAATTTTAATTCAAAACATCGTATGTTCGTTCTATGCCAGACAGAGCTTTCCAGCCGATCCTTAAGACTCCGGTTGACATAAAAATATCTTCCATGGAAACGAAGGCCGTTCTATCCGATCTATGCATCGATTATCACGACTCTGCGATCTCCATCGAAACGCCTTTACGTACAAAAACCCATCATTTCGATCCAATAACGAAGAGATCCTCGTGCGGGCGTCCCTCTCGATCCGAAACGGTTCAGAATGGAATCCTTCGTTCTCGAATCAACGCGTCAGGACGGTCGCGACGGTGCCTCGATACGGATCATAACTGAAAACGGTCGATCTTCTGCTCGATGGGCAAAATTTGGCCATTTAGTTGGGCTATAACCAAAAAAAATCCTCCCTTTCGATCCCAAATGGTTGAAAGTGGTTCAAAATAAAATCCTTCTTCCTCGAATCAGCGCGTCAGGACGATCTCGACGATGCCTCGATATAGATCATAACTGAAAACGATCGATCTTCGGCTCGATGGACAAAAGTCTGCCATTTAGTCGGATTATAACCAAAAACAATCCTCCCTTTCGATCCCAAATGGTTGAAAGTGATTAAAAATAAAATCCTTCGTCCTCGAACAAGCGCGTCAAAACGATCACGACGATGCCATAATACGGAACATAACTGAAAACGATCGATCTTCGACACGAAGTCGGCCTTTTACTCGCGCGACGCGAGTCGACGAAACACTGAGATCGTGACGCAAGCTTTCATCCTACCGATCACGAGACACGCGGATCTCCGTGGATTTTGATGCGTGCGATCGCACGACGCGATAACGCCGTTTGATGTGCGATTAGCAAACGGTTAGATAACGACGTCCACGTTACACGCCTCGATGCGGTGCCTCGATACGGTGCCTCGACGAGGTGCCTCCGTTATCCGCCTAGAGAGATCACCGAAAAGCTCGGCGAACGACGAGTGTCCAGTAATCTACGGTTGTCTATCGGATTATCGATATCGCTATTTTATCGTTTTTTTTTTTTTACTTACTATTAATCGATTTATTAGGTTATTTCATGTTTGGTATGGCTGCGTGTGCCACCGAGGTACGCGAGCTACTCGACAAGACGGAGGCAAGTTTAACGCTTCGACGGGCATCGCGGCGGCCGCGGTATTTGCTATAGAAGATAGAAATTATTGACTCGAGCAGGATCTTAACACTTTGACGGCCGTTGTCGCGTACGCGTGACATCTTTCATCGTTACAAAGTTTTTATGGGAATGCATAGAGATGCTGTATTTAGAGGAAAAAATTGCTTTCACTCTTCTTCTTTTCCAATTTACTAGATCTTCGTTCGTTAAAATTTTACGTTACTATTAAAATTCGTATAATTATTAAAATTAGTAGAATCCGTATGACACTCGCCGGCGCCAATCTAACGACGATAAGATAGATGCGCGGCCGGCAAAGTGTTAAGAGGCGATGATTGCCAAGGCCGCGAGAAGAAAAATAAAGGCGGATAAAATCGTTCGATCGTGCCGATGGAGAGAACGTCCACGATCGGACATAATCTAGAGTAGAGTTATGAAATTCCAGGGTAGAAATTGAATCGTGAAATCTCAGAGTAAAACGGTGAAAAATCGCGCTCAAGAATAAAGAACAAAATGTCAAGAGACGATTCCGCGAGATGAGAGTGACTTTTCAAAATCGTCTCGCGACGAACTCGTTTCGAACATCGGTAAGTACGAAAAGTACGAAACGCTGAGTTGCGCGCCCGATAACGAGGCTGAAAACATCGTCAAGTTTTTCTAAGAGAAATTTATTTGCTCGTCGCTTTTGCCGTTTCTTAAGGCGATAAAGGCCACGAATAATAACGATAGGAATCGTTGGTTAACGCGTTAATGTTATCTCGTCCCGCGTGACTTTACGTGACGCGACACCGTTACGCAGACTCAAGGTAGCCGGAGAAAAGTCGGAGAAAAGTCGGAGATTTTTCTCGTCGTGGACGAAGCTCGAGAAAAATAACTATTATAGCGCTTTCTTTGTCGCCAAGCTTCTCTCCCTCGCTGTAAAAATAACATCGAGGTATGTTCAGCGACCCTGCGCCAGCGAACTCGGAACTAGCGAGGTACAAACACCTCCGACTTACGATCTAACGGAGTCTAAGGACGATAATGGCGCGTATCTCGAGCACCGCGAGATCGTCCGATACACTTTTATGTTTTCCGTACACGAGGGAAGCAACTGCGATTACGAAAAAGTGATCGAACGAAATAATAACGAAGTTACTCGGATAGTAACTTCTAAATCGTTGATCTCCAATTCGATGTTCGAGCCATGGATGTAGGGAGAACAGATGCTAATAAAATAGACGTCTTTGTACGGGTTAATCCGAGCTGGAAACGCGTCGAGACTAAGAGTCAACGATAAAATAAGACCTCGTAAGTGACAGAAACGAAAGCCACGCTCTTCGGGTCGGACGCGTCAGTCGCTAGACAGCTACTAATTGCTGACCCTCGAGTAACGCGATCGCTCACTGGCGAACCTCGATGACGATTCTCCAATGGGAAGAATACCCACGCCTTACTGTCGACGATCTACTAAAATAATGCATCGAATGTCCGCGATTAAGTCAATTGTAAAAACTTAGGGATAAAAGAACAAATTGTTCGCTGGTAAATTCTCAGCATTTTTCCAATGAAAAATATCCACGCCTTATCATCGACGATTTATCGAAATAATTTATCGAATGTCTTGGATTGAATCAATTGTACCGACTCGAGGATTAAACAAATATCAACACACCCAAAATAACGCAATTGCTCGCTGATAATTCTCAATATTTTTCCAATGAGGAATGTCTGCATCTTACTATCGACGATCCATCGAAATAATTTATCGAACCTTCGCAATTGGATCAATTGCATTATAAAAACTCGAGGATGAAAAAATAAACGAAAAGAAAAGAACGATAACAGAGCGAGAAGGCTTTTCGCGGCGACGAATACGATTCGAGCGTCCTTGAGGCAAAATCGTTGCGATCGTCACGCTGCCGATCTCAAGATCGAAATAAACGAAAGAATTAAAATCGATGTAAAAGAAAACCGAGACGTTCGGTAAAACGGCGCATGCGCGAAACTCCTCCATTCTCGCCACATTATCGCGATTACGAACGAAAACTTTGATCGTCGAATAATCGTTAAATCTACGCAATCGCGCGTAAAGCGTCGAGACGTTCGTCCGAACAAAGAGGTCGAATCGTGACGTCATATGTTAGGTTAGAATCGTATCGAGCGCGACGAAGACAGAGTCGTACCTCGAAGTGGCGTTAAAAAGAGAGAGAGAGAAAGAGAATAGGCGCGACTTACTCAACAGAGGGGTCCTTTCTCCCTCCAACCCTCGACGAAACGACATCGTGTGGAAACGAGGAACACCGACGACGACTTCGTCGGAATACCCGCGGAATTTCGACGCGACTATTCGAACGATCTACGTAGGAACAATCTCGATCCGTCGATAAGGTAGAGCTTGGACTATCGTTATCGCGAATAGAGCGGCCTCGGCGCGCGAACTGCCTTTTTTTGTTACGATATCGTCGTCTCCAATGCGTCATAAGCCCCGCGGTGCCGAGCGAGAAGTACAAAGGGTAATTCAATGAAATATGTATATTATATTTGCTTGGTGTGTATAAAATGTTGGATTTATATACACACGCATAAAAATCCGACATTTCATGTGCATCGATCTAATAATGATAATGATAATAATAATAATAATGAGGATGACGACGACGATGATGATAAGTACATTTATTATTATCATAATACATAAATATGATTTGAGATATCTCAACAGTTTTATTTCGTGTCAACGATGTAATCGCGTTGGTTATCGCGCAGCTTGCACTCATCGATCGGTAACTCGCATTAATAATTAAGATCGGTTAATAATATTTTGCGGGTAAAAATAGTCCGCCTAAGAAAAAGTCGAATCGCAAGAGTTTCCGTGGCGTGCCTAATTAAGTGCATGCTTCGTTTCGTTGCAGTAAATAATAATTTTTCAATCATCGAAACCGATCTCTACGTATTACTTCCGATAGAATACATTCATCGCAACTTTTTAATAACGATCGATAAGTTTCAACTGCACTTTTATAGAACGTAAAGCAGTTTTAAAATACTCTCGTGGAAACTCACCTCGTTCCATTTTATTCTCGTTATTAAAAAGCGCTTGTATAAAGAAGAAATGACATTCGGTGATTGAAGTTTAACGATTGATATTCCTACTTCAAAATGACGAAAAACGTTAAATTTATCGACCTTGACAAAATATGCAGTGACGGCGAAAGAAAGTTATAATCGATAAATAAATAATTTCTTCTCTATATTTTGGTTTATTCGAGGAAGTAGGCTGTAGAAGACGATCGGAAACCAATTTAACGACACGATGAATACGACACGAACGCGATATCGACGTGTAAATCGCGATGTCGGTCGATACGCCGTGCTTTATTTTAAAATACGTCGCACAAAATTACATTACAGTTTGTATATAATTATACATAGTTCGCGCATACTTACCCGACGTATCGAAGACGTTGCCTTCGGTGTTCCAACGCCTCAAGTTCCGTTCATGATTACACATCGCTCGTGTTCACTCGCATTTCGCTTCGTTACACTTCGCTTTATCGCACTGCACTACGCGACGCGACACAAAACACGAGTCGGAGTACGAATTGACACTGTTTAGGGTCGCTGTAAGACACCTTGGTCGATTTGTTATTGAAAAGTTATTTTGTAAACAATAAACGGCACCTAGTAACTGAGATTTCACTGTTAACGTTTCTACAAAGACACGCTCTCCTTTTTTTTTATTTCGGTCGACCAAGGTGTCTTACAGCGACCCTAAGCAGTGTCAGTTCGTAACC
>JAITYT010000072.1:1486348-1497136 GCA_025433975.1 Liostenogaster flavolineata
CGAAATGTGTAATTTCTTTTCGTTTTGCGTGTATAAATATGAATAAACCAAACATAATTCCGTATTAACGTATTTCAGTACGGCCTCTATTCGTCTTTCATGGCGTGCTTCATTTACACCATCTTCGGATCCTGTAAAGACGTACCGGTAGGCCCGACTGCGATAGCCGCCATATTAACCAGAGAAACTCTGCAAAAAGCTCATCTCGGACCCGATTTTGCGGTCCTCTTGGCCTTTATCTCCGGTTGCGTATCCCTCCTAATGGGCATCTTGCAATTAGGTGATGTCACAAATCCTTCGAACTAATAACATTGTATTTACGATTAAAATTATGTCATCCATACTTATTCGATAACGATGTCATTTTTTTCCAAACTCGCGATTTTCTACGAATACCGTCTATCTCGCATCACCATATATCGCGCACCAACGCCTAAAAACATCAGTTCGCAGTCGAAAGGTAAACGAATTTTAAACGATTTCTGATTTATTAGGTTTCTTGTTGGACTTTATATCGGGGCCGGTTTCGGTCGGCTTCACGTCCGCGGCAGCCATCATCATTGCTACCACTCAAGTGAAGGATATCCTAGGAATTAACGTTTCGGGTGGAAAATTTCTAGAAGTCTGGCAAAAGATTTTTACGCAAATAGGAGAAACCAAGCTCTGGGATACCGTTCTAGGTATCCTATGCATAATTATCCTGCTACTTCTCAGGGTCGGTATCAATTATTACTCTACTATTATTGATATCGCTAGTAATCTTTGTTGGTCGTCTGTTTCTTTTTTTTTTTCAAAATTAAAACTGCCATCCGATCGAGTACAGCTCCAAAAGTTCGATTAAATCTCCGTAATAAATATCTTATGTTCGTGTTTTTAGAAAGCCAAAGATATACCAGTGATACCAAAAAATACAAAGGTGCCAACAAAATTTCAACACGGATTGCAAAAAAGTCTATGGTTAATATCAACGGCGAGGAACATTCTCATAGTCGTTATTTGTGCAGTTATTTGTTGGATATTGGAAGTTCGCCTCGGTTCGTCGCCAATTACCCTTACAGGCGGCGTTAAATCCGGCCTACCGAAATTTCACGTGCCACCTTTCCAAGCCAAAGTCGGAAACGAAACGTACGGATTCTTGGATATGGTAGCCGCGTTAGGCTCCGGATGTTTGGTAGTCCCGTTATTGAGTCTCCTGGAAAGCATCTCCATCGCCAAAGTATTCTGTAAGGAATTCGTTCGTTAATCGAGATTATAAACGTAAATCTAAGCAATACGTTTGAACGACGTAATCACGTATGGGACTCTATTCGCAGATGACGGTACTCCGACGGACGCCACCCAAGAAATGTTAGCGTTGGGAATATGCAACGTTGTTTCTTCCTTCGTATCTTCGATGCCCGTGAGCGGCGGACTTAGCCGCGGTGCGGTTAATCACTCGTCCGGTGTAAAAACAACGTTCGGTGGAGTCTACACGGGTATCCTAGTACTAATCTCGCTTCAGTTCCTCACTCCTTACCTCTATTATATTCCTAAAGCTGCTCTGGCAGCTGTCATCATAGCGGCGGTTGTCTTTATGGTGGAATTTCACGTGATCAAGCCAATGTGGAGAACCAAAAGTAAGTTCAAAGAACATCGGTAAGTTAACGCGCTAAGTGCCCAGCTCGTTTTGCTTGCCGTTCCGTTCGGCCCGTTTTTATATTATATTCTTTTTCTTGAAGCATTGACCAAACAAAAACCGACGTCTCTTAAGTGAAATCTTTAAGTCCGGCGGAACCCGAACGGAAAGTCCGACGCCGGTGACACTTAACGTGTTAAGCGGAGCTTTAAGATTGATATCGTATCGTACAATATCGACCGATTTGTCTTTCAGAGAGTGATTTGGTACCCGCGGTCGTTACTTTCATCTGCTGCCTCTTCATAAGGCTAGAACTTGGTATAGTGATTGGCATCGGTGTAAATCTTTTGTTCCTACTCTATGCATCGGCCAGACCGTCGTTACGAGTTCAAAAAGCGACGGTAAGTCACGCTCTTCTAATGACGACGACGACGACAACGCAACAATCGACGTTTGTCGTACGCATAGTTGCGCGACAGTAAATTGAACTAATATCGTTATTATTTATTTAGAGTATCAACGGCTGCGAATATCTCGTCATAACGCCAGATAGGAGTCTCGTCTTTCCAAGTGTCGAATACGTACGAGCTGTAATTAGTAAACAAGGAACAAAACAAGGTACCGCTGTACCAGTTGTTATAGATTCCACGCATATTCAGGCTGCCGACTTTACTGCTGCCAAGGTACGAAGGATTATTTTTGTTTCTTTTTCGATCGCTCGTAAAAGAGCACGCATCTAATACAACTGTCGATCTCTACGACTAGGGTATCAAAAACTTGATAGAGGATTTTTCAAAGCGCGGCCAACCCTTGATCTTCCACAATCTGAAACAGAGCGTCGTTGAAATTTTCAGAGGCGTAAAACCATCAGGCTTGAAATGCAGTTCTAGCGAAATAGAATTGAACGACTGTCTTAAAGGTAAGTCCATAGCGCGAACGATTCTATCTTACTTAATTCACGTATCTACATATAAATTATTTCTCATTCACAGAATATTTTAATATTTCGACTAATAGCATAAACAGATATTGATATCGGATTAATTTTACGAGGCAAGGCTTCCTCCCTTCGTTAAAGCAAGCAGCAGTATTATATTAGTAATCACGGTGGTATATCCCGTGCACAGTATTGTATTATAGTTAAATCGCTATGTTAAGATTAATAATGTATAGAGTAATAGGAGAAAAAATTGTATATATGTACGTAGAAAAGACAAGCGTATGCTTGAACGAGAACTTGTATAAAATATATAACAGTACTTTTATTGTACTTCGTATCAACATTTTACAAAACTTTATTCTATATAAATCTCGCTATTATAGTATGGCACGCGATCTAAATATTTCGTGATATCGAAATATTAGTTCCTAAAGAAAAGATTATTATATACACCTATTAGAAATAAATACGAACCTAGATTCGTATAAAATGTAAGATTAGCTCTACGCGAAAAATTACAAATATTCATCGTATCGTTTTTCCATCCTTGAATCCGCCCTAAAAAAATTGGCTGTTTACGGATTCCTGTAATGTTTACAACGATTGTTTACAAAAAAGGTTCGAATAAAGATCGATAACAACCGATAGAAAATTTGGTCGTAAAAATCATTTATCGCCTTTCGTAGAAAGGCGTGTTTAACACTTTATACTCGATTCTCTTGCACCGTCCGCTGGTTTCGTAATGTAAAAGGTAGGAGTACCGAAATATCTGCAGACAAAAAGATTCATTACGTTTTCGTACATTCGACCTTTTCGATTTAACGTACGACAAATAATATACTAACTTTGACTTTATATTTTTAATCGCATCTTCAACGGCGTCTTTTCTCAACAAAGTCACGGTGCAACCACCGAAACCTGCACCGGTTAGGCGACTCCCTAAAACACCGTTAACTTCCCTAGCTGCGGACACCAAAGCATCCAGTTCTTTGGAAGAAACTTCGTAATCGTCGCGCAACGAATCATGGCTTTCGTTCATTAATTGACCAAACTTAACGAAATCCCCCTTTTCGAGTGCTACCGCGGCGTCGCGTGTCCTCTGAATTTCAGTGATAACGTGTCTAGCTCTTTTCAACATTTCTTCGGGAACGTTCTGTAATTTTAGCTCTAAGAGAAGGAAAATTACAAATTACAACTATGGAGCGGTACTGATTTACAAATAATTAAACGTATAATATTTCACCGAAGCAGAAACGTATATTATCACCTTCGATAGAATTTACCGTCGCTTCCCTCAAGCTTCCGACGTTAAGCTTCTTCGCAGCTTCGTAGCAACAGTCTCTACGTTCGCAATAAGCGCTGCTACTCAATTTATGCGGTGCGTTCGAGTTCGTTATAAGAAAAACGTAATCGTTTATTTCCAGCATCGGTATATATTTAGTGCTAAGATCTCTACAATCCAAGAGTAGAGCGTAGCTCTCCTTTCCCATGACGGAGATGAATTGGTCCATTATACCGCACGGTACTCCGGCGAAGTCGTGCTCGGCACGCTGACAAGCCAGGGCCTATCGATATACGTTACGTCAAAGAGTGCGATAACCAAGATATACGAAGCGACGTAGAAATGAAAATACCTTCTCTTCGGGTTTGCATTTGACGCCGCTCATTGCTTCGAGGAACGTGTAAGTGGCCACCTCTAAAGCGGCGGAACTACTCAGACCGGCACCTACCGGTACCGTCGAGACAATCACAGCGTCGAATGCCGGTAGGTCGCCTGCAGACATTTACGTAAGGTCAAGTTTACGATGCTTAGGACTTATACTTATACGATACTTATATATCGGAAGCTCACAAGTAAACTGTACGATGCATCCCTTTACGTAGTTTGCCCACTTAGGTTCTCCTGGTTTAATAATATCACGGCTACCACCATCGAACTCGACGCGACTTACAATACCAATTGCGTCGCTTAAAGAAATAATCCTGTACTTGTTAACGTTATTGGGCTTTCCAGCTATCACTGTGACCATAGGCAAAGCCTAAAATCGAGAAGACAACGATACCAGTTTGCGACGTTAAGCATAATAATAATTATGATAATTATAATAATAATTATTATAATAATAATAATAATAATAATAATAATAATATTAGAACGTGGAATGAAATTAGATGTGTGAAACGTAAACTAAACGTCATGAATATAGGTTAGGAAGTTGGAATATCGTGAAACGAAGAAAAGGGAAAACGTTAGAAATTACCACGAGGAAATTAATCGTAGAATACGTTAAATGTCGCTTGAATAATCGTGCGATTAATTTAAACTTACAAATTTTATAGGCTACTACACCAGCGACCCCCTTCGAGTCAATGACGAACCGAATCGAAAGATAACCTACGTCCCGTCGATAATGCAGAAATAATTTGTCGTCGGTATACATCGACTTTTGTTTGCACGTAATAATAAAAATATATGCTGGAAAAAAGGATCGATGTTACGTTCAAGACGTACTTCGCAAAATCACTTGTTATAAACAATCGCGATCTACCAAAAGAATGAGACAAATGTTCGTTCGATCTTTAAATACTTCATTTATACGATACTACTGGATCGTGCATAACGACAAACGTATTTTAAAAAACGACATCATAAAGGCAAAATTATAACGTCTAAAATACTCTCCCTCGTCACTGATAAATATCAAAAAAAATTCCGGACTTCTCGTACGAGCGACTAACGTTATAAAAATAATAAAACAAAAATCTTAGATTACAGCGTACGAGTAGAATTAAAATAATTAATAATAATTTCTTGATAAATGAACGTTCTTTCGAAGAAGAAACACGCGTTGGAAATTTATTCTACGCTTTATCGTTCCATAATTAATATCAGTTATCGATGTATACGTGACATTGCGTAACGTAATGACAATGCGACACGTACGCGTACGATAGGATCTACGACGGCACTGAAAATATTAGATCGGTGCGCATGAAATTTCAGATTTTTAAATGAATATATATATATTCGGTTGTTCGAAAAGTAATTCCGTTTTTCCCCAGCAGTTTTTCATAAAAGCAACATAAAAAAGCATTAAAAAAACTAAACGACTTTACGAACAACCTAATGCATAAAAATCCGACGTTTCATATGCACCAATCTAATACAACATAATCGTCTACACGATGCACGCACGTAACTCCGCGACGAAAGATATGTTTAAAAAAAGAAAAGCAGAGAGAAGAAAAGCAAGAGAGAACGGCACAAAACACGAAATGGAAAAATGTCGAAGTTACCATGGGTAAAACGTAACCCTCGTTATAATCGGTGTGTTCGCCGATCAAATTGACACGACCCGGTGCGCGTACGCAAAATATCGCCTCTTCTCCAAATTCTTCGGCGAAAACGCGCAGTGCCTTCTTCCTTACGTCATTTACGTCGTCTACGACGGTAGCCATTTTTTAATTCGACTTTCTTCCTTCCCGTCCGTATCGTTCGCCTGCGAGGCAAATTTTGATTCCGAACTTTAATCGTAACGATCGCCCTTGATCGAAATCGACGATAATCGAGCGTTAAAATATCGATCGATGCCGAGTGACAGTCGATCGAGATAGGCTCGTTCGAACGAGAATAAATCGTTGAATATTCGCCCTCCTCTTTCGTACAACGGTTGTAAATACACTAATGATCAAGAATACGCCGAAGAAATCGAAGACGTCGAACGAACGGCGCGACGAAGTCATCAAAAACGTTATCAATCGTGCCCTCGTTCGACGTCACGAATTTTTATATGCATACGTGTGAATGCGAATTTACGAATAACGAAGAGCGTTACTTTATCGACGTCTTATAAAACTTATAATCTTATAAAAACTCTAATGAACATCGACGATTTGCAATAACGCGGAAAAATTTACGTCGATTGTCACGACGGTAAACGTAGAGTATGCGATGACTGTTTCGAATTCACTTATTAAATTCATTCGAAAGCGATGTTTGTTCAAGCGGTTGCGTATGTCGACTTCAATTTTTCTTTTTTTATTTATTGAAAGCAGCGAGCTCATACAAGAGCCCATTGACCGTATGTTGACTTCACTACTTTTATTTTACTGTACCGAGCTCGACTAAGAGCCATTATTTACAGAGTATTTATTTACAGAGCAAAATATTTACAGAGATAGCTTATGTCCGCTATACAGTAGACTACAGGATGTATATTTTATTTCAAGTTGTTTAGCAGGGGAAAAGATTCTAAAAGAAAAAAGTGGTAATAATTTAATTAACGTTCCTTACTTTCACCTTTAGCTCGAGCTTAACGAGGACAAAAATGTAAATCGAATAATTTAAAAATTGTAAATCGTGTTTCGTTCTGTAAATAGAGCGTCCGTATACATAGAACGATACGCATACGTGTGGACGCGAATTTACATACACGCATCTGCGACACGCGATCACCGAGTAACGAAGAGCGCTACTTTATCGACAGAGACGTTGTCACGAGCTTTCTTGACGTCGTTCAAAATGTTACGGGAACGTTAATGAACATCGACGATTTGCAATAACACAGAAAAATCGACGTCGATTGCCAGGACGATAAACGTACGCGAATATGCAATGACTGTCTCGAATCCACTTATCAAAGAACTCAAAGGTAATGGTTGTTCAAGCGGTTAGCGTAGGTCGACTTGATAGCGCGAGGAAAAGATTCTAAATGAAAGAGTAGCAGTGATAATTTAATTAACGTTTCTCACCTTAATCGCCAGCTTGAGCTTAAATTCGATGTAATAAGAATGTAATTATTAAATTATGAATCATCGAACGCATCTCATTTCGTATTTCGTACTATCGGTCGTGCTTTCGTCCCTTGCGATCGGCTGTAGAATTCATGCAATAAAGAAAAGGAAACATTATCGTAAATTTACATTATTCTTATTAGGTTGGACACGTAAATTGACGGAATGGAACAAGGAGATCGACGATAACAACGCTGATTTATCCTTCTTTTGTAAATGTATAGAAAGATGTTTGCAAAAGGGTATACTGCTACGCTTGAACACTCTGGGATTCCCAAAATTGCCAGATGCTTGGCACTGGCTGGAGGAAGTCGCAGGCAAAAATCCAAGGTTAACGTTAAACTATAATTGTATACGCGTACATAGAATATAGCAGATATTTAAAAATAATATAATTTTAGTCTCTATTACCCATTTCTATCGGCAGTGGAACAGGCACGGAATATCAAGAAAGTGCATACGCCTACCGGTCGTCTCAGATTTCTGATAAGAATTTGTTTAAATCAAAAGTGCCTACATATACCGATAGAATTATTGGTAAGATACGATTTGAAATAATTGGAACGAGCGAAAACAATTGTACCAAGTATTTAACGTTCGCTTAGGTGAGGACACCGTCAATGGCCACAGAATATTATCATACGAATAGCATCTTAGGAGACGAGATTTTAGGAGAGATATTCCTTTCGGTTTTACTGCAAAGCAGTAAGCTAAATTTTAAATTAAATCCACGCAATGCCAGTTTCCTGGATGAAACTTGGCACATGCCCGAATGCGCGGCATTAGAATTAGTACCTTGCAAGAGTTTGGGTATTTCCGTATGGTAAATAACACTTTGAATGTAAAAATATAATAACGATGATGAGATATAAGTTGAAAAATTAGAAAAATATCTTTCTACGAGTATCGGCCGGTATGTAAAATACGAGCGATGTATTACAGTTTTGCCGGAGAAAAAGCTTTAATCGTTAACATGGATAAGAATTCTGTAGCTGCGGAAGATGTAAGTCCATTGATTTAAAATAAACGTTTTATATAAGGTAATTTTATGCGGTATGCAAATGTAACTATTATTTTGCCAGTTTAAGACTACCAAAGATATACGCGGTAATCGAACGTTATTTTGAAAAGTCTCTTACGTAAATAACGTTTGAATTCTTTCTCGAATTAGGATAAGGTTGAAATCGGCGATGTCTTGGACGAGATAAATGCGCATACTGTAACCTCCGATACAAAAGGAAAATTACGTAAAATTATGAAGAAAACAACTGGTCAACCGGTATTTTTGCATATCATTAAAGTACGTATTTATTAACCCACTTTTCAAGAAATACACGGTGCGCTAAGTTACAAAATTTTAGTTTCGCTACAGAGAAACGCATGCTCTGTATGGACCAATAGTACAACTCATAAAACATTCAGGTATAGAATATATGAAAAAGTTATTAAAAACACCAACATTAGAAAAGGAGCAAACGAATGAAAATGGGATCTCAAAATTAGAAAGTAAAACTTTAAATTCTGGATTCCTTATAAAGTATTGTGGAATAGTTCATGTTGGAACGGAAGGAGATGTCAAACAAATTGAAAATGCTATTTGGCGTTTATTCAAAGTCGGAGAATCTAAATTAATACCTGTAAAATTTGAATGTTTAGAGATCGGTATCAGAGTGACGCAGGAATCGGATGAAACGGTAAGGCTTCTATAATACGTAATAAATACCTTGTAATGTTATACTATCGATCGAAATAATTATTTACCTCAGGTAATCTGCAAACAAAGTTATATGGAAATCTCTTCCTGTGGTCGTACTGCTAATATACCAGATTATTTTGCATTTATAGCTGGGTAAGGTACATATGTTTTACATCTAATTAATGAAAAAAAAAGGTTTACTTTAGAAGCGATATTTTTTGTTGCAGCGAAACTAATTGCAATGTAGCAACGAAATTTGATGCCTATGTTTTTTATCATCGAAACAAGGCCGAGGTTCAAACGATCTTACAAAGTCTAAGTCAAGGATTCCAAAGAACTCATTTTGCCGTTTAATATCCGTTTCTGCTGCTCCAAACTTTTTTACACGTCGAAATAAGAATCTTTTCCGTGCACTCTTCCTATAGTCATACATTTGTTGTATATATTATATATATATTTATTAAGATTATTATTTATCTGTATAATATATCTCTTCTTTCATAAAATATGTTTACGTTTATCCGTTCTATCTCCTCAAAATTAAAGAAGTCATAATTACAATATACGACTTAGAACGTCTTGTAACGCTATCTGTTATACCGCTATTGATATTTTTTTAAATAACAATATTGTTAGTATTATTGGAAGAATCGTGAGTATTTTCGTAAAAGTGAAAGCATAAAAAAGATATGTATTATTCTCAATGTGTACTATGTAGAAAGAACTGCTTCTTTTAGCATTGTATTATTAGTTCATTATCAAATTTAAACTTGATAACTTTTGACATTAGTAGTTCGCTCCGCACATCACGAGATAATTGGAGTCATTTGTAGATTATCTTATATCATCGATGAACTACACGTTCGTATGATACGTATGATACTTGTATAAGCACTGAGACGACTTTAAATCGAACGAAATTATTTATTAAATAACCTTATCTATATTCATAATATTTAAAAATTCAAAGTATCGCTGTTACGAGATTCGAACAAAATAAACATTTCGGCCATTTGCTTTCAACTACGAGATCATTTCGAATTAACGAATAATGTAAATATGTAGACTACGATAACAAAAACTATTTATTTCTTCGAACATCTTAAAATTAGGTTACAAATAGAACGTGAATAATTTGTTAATATTTATCTTCTAAATAAGACGCAATTTTTTAATATGCTCCGATAAAACGTATTTGCAATATCTCTAAACGAAACATTTTTTCGTACCTCTAAGATTAAAATACGTATATAAAAAGAGATTAAGTATAACCATAATTCGATTTGAACGACTATACTTTCAGAACTGTCGATAAAAATAGGAATTATTTCAATGAAAAAAATCTAATCTCGTCGATACGTGCGTCAATTCGACAGAGCTCCCGGTTCCCCCATCACAAGTACAGCCCTGGCAATGAAATATATTAGCAGCGATTAACGTTGAAGAACACTTGTTGAGCGGCTTTTGTACGTTCTTAGCGTTTAAATCGACTACACGCGATTCAGTGATAACCGAGAAACGAGCTTTTCGTTTTTTTTGTCATTTTGATCGAAGAGTAAAAACAGAAAATGCCTGCAGGCAAATTAGGTAAGTTATTTTAAGATTAATTTTATTAATTAGTGGACATTGAAGCAGCACGTGTTCCTGTGTGCGTGCGCGCGCGCGCGCGCGCGCGTGTGTGTGTGTGTGTGTGTGTGTGTGTGTGTGTGTGTGTGAGAGAGAGAGAGAGAGAGAGAGAGAGAG
>JAITYT010000072.1:1578366-1600303 GCA_025433975.1 Liostenogaster flavolineata
CGATGAGAAACGGACTTCCTGCGAAGGAACGAGTCAAGGACGATAAAGAATTCCCGATATGGAAACGTCTAAAATGACGCGTCGCTTACGTATCTTTACTACTTATCACGGCGCTCGGTCGTTCGAAAATTTAAAGGTTGCGACGTTTCACCGTAGCGTCCTTTGTCTCTCGACGATGAACATCGAATCGAAACGAGATATCGTCGCATCGCCATTCGAGGAACACCGCGTTCTTCGATCAAAGTCACTTTCGTACCAGGCAAATTAATTCGATTAACCGGTGATCATCGTTAAAGGCGATTAACCCTTTGACCTGGCGAGAGCGAGTCGTTGGTTGGGGGAGAGAGAGAGAGAGAGAGACAATCCTCGTAACGTTTTACATCGACCGAACTTTCTGCGCGATATTATTCGAGAAAAAGACACACCCGTTATAATTTGTTAACCAGTAGACAATAATAAGTCGAGCAATACGTTTAAGTAATTAAGATTTTAATTAAGATAATTCGATCGGTTGCCATATCAAAGACATTTCCATCGCAGCAATAAAGAGACGATTGTAAATCCTAACTTATGCGATTTTTCAAAATCGGTCGAAACTCATCGCTCTTCTTTCTCCTCCTCCTCCTCCTCCTCCATCTCTTTCTCCTTCCTTTTCTCTCGTAACGAAACTTTTAGAAAAACATCGTTTTTCGACGGCGTCATCGCGAGCGAAACGCCTCTCTTTGCGAGCCAGCCGCGTTTACGCAATCTACGATTTCCACAGTGTCGCCATCTGTTTACCCTGTCGATCAGTTCTTCGTGAAGTTTGGTTAGGTCGCGTGAGCATGTGCGAAGTGATCGTTTAAAATGTCCTTTTTTACGTTAAATAATCGACGTACCGGACGTGCGTGAGTTCTTCTTCGTCCTTCGACGATTCGCAACGATCGTATAATGCTCAAGGTAAATAGTTTTGTTGTTCGTTTCGCGATATACGCCTAGATAAGGCGTCGCGACTCTCTCCATCGAATAGCCTCGAAAGCGTAGACTAGTTCGAGAATTTCCTCGTCGAAACGTTCGGATTTTAATTCGTTATTCTCTAAGAAACCTTTCGTCTTCGATCCTTGGCGATTTAACGAAAATAGTCGAGTACCGTTAACCCGTTAACCGTGCGATACGTGGCGCTTTATATATAAATAAACGATGCTTATTTATTTTTGCTTTTACGTATAAAGCTCAAAGGAAAATACAAAATTACCTTCGACGTATTTATACGGGTTAACGTAGGAAAGCGAAAGTGCTTAGTACCGAGACGTTCGATATCTAACATTGGCAATAAAACTCTTTTTTCGAGAGAGATTTTTCCTTAACCCATTAACCGCCAACGACCCATTTTTGGGATACATTTTCTTCAACTTCAAATTCAAAGTTGGTCGATTTAATTTTTCTTTGTATTTTTGACGACGAAGGCCATTAATAAAACTAAGTAAAACACGAAGGTCTACCCTATACAAAAGGGACGCGGGATCGAGCGCGAGCAATTGCAGCGAGCGAGTCGTGCGAAGCCCGTCGAACAGACCGGTGTAATTCGTATTCCTTCTCTTAACTGGTAATTAATCTCATTTCGTGGTCGAAGAACGTGCTGGATTCGTACCTCTATCCGCCGATAATCCTTCGGTATTCGAAAGAAATACTCCATCGTCGGGAATCGTTCAAGGATTTCCTCGCGCCGCGGTTGAAAGCAAGGACGAACGAATAGATCGGCGTTATCGGCGCGACAACCGTGCGACGACGACTTTCGTTTTACTTCTCGTAATAAAGTAGCGATCTCGACGAAACGCCGCGTGGATTCGCGATCCTTTAATAGTCTTTGCTTAAGAAAAAAAAAAAGCCGCGATATTAACACGTTGACCCCGACGCCGATATCGCCGTCCTTTCCGTTCAGCCGGCAGCGAGCGAGCTTAAAATAAATCGGAAAGAAGATCCAAAGGAAGTACCAACGACTAAATCGAAAAAATCGAAGGAGAAAATTCCTACGCCTATCGAAAAAGCCAACCACCAATTTATCGCTATTATTAATTTAATATATCGATGAACCGGTGGTTCACCGATTACGAAAAAAAGGACACATTCGCAAAATCGGAATCGTTCGGGATGTTGACAAAAATTCAACGCTATTCGGACGCGAGACAGCCAGACATTTGACTAAAAAACTCGCGTTTCGATAAGTTTCATTAACCCACCATTACCCGGTGCGATTGAAAAATACAAAGAGAAAGAAATAAATCAACCGTACAATGATATTCGTAGCGATCAACTTCGAATTTGAAGATGTGTGCGAAAAATGGGAGAATGGCGGATAACGGGTTGAAATTACTACATTAATTTGGTAAGTTCGAAACCGTCGCGGTCTGAGGGATCGACGTTCGATCGGACGATTATTTCCTCGCGTCTCTCGGGACTCGTAAAATTCCATCGAATTTCTATCGCGTCGTCCTTCGCCTGGAACGATTTGGCGACAGAATCGCGGCAAATTTCGACTCGGGCGTCGGGTGTGCGCACGACGATCGCGGGCCGCGGCACCGGCGCAGGTGCGTCCACGACGACCGCGAGGCGCTCGAGCGCCGCTTTCTCTCTCCTCTCTCTCTCTCAGTATAACGGGTGTCCTCGGCGGTGGTGGTCGTGTTCTCGCGCACCTCCTGCTCGCGCTCGTGCTATTGCTCTTGCTCTCGCTTGCCCGTACGTTCGCCACGAAGACGGAGAAATCGAGCAGCAGGTAACGCTCGATACCTCGACGCGTCACTCGTTCGACGACGGTAAGAACGGAATCCCTCCTTATCGCTTTTCGTCGCCTTTCCACGGCCGACGGGTCGGTCGGCGGTCGGCGGTCGGTCGTCGTCGTCGTCGTCCGCGAGAAAATCCAATCCTTTCCATTTTTTCCCCTTTCTTTTCGTTTTTTCCCTTCGCGGACGAAATATCGATTCGACCAAGAAACGACGTTCGTCTTTCGTCGTTTTTTCTTCTCGACGCGAGGTGGGCGGGGCGCGAAGCGAATTACAATAAAAGGGCTCTCTCCCTCGTCGAATCTTTCGAACGTTCCACTCTTTTCTCGCGTAATCATGGAGAAAATTAGCGTGAAAACGAAAGCGCGTGGTACGTCGGTCATCGCTCGAGCTAACGAAGCTGCGTTCAGTGACTCTTTCCCGATCGATTTCTCTCGTCTTTCCGTTGGCGTATTCCAACCCACGGCATTTATTCGCGATACTCGCTAGTTCGCCACGTGAAAGTCGAATCCGCCTCCGATCCAGCAGCAGTAGCAGCGATAGTCCCTCTCGACGACGATTGACGTCATCGGTCGCGTCTAAACCGTCGCCGTTTCTTGCGACGTCGATGAATTTTTCCAATTTTTCGCGCGACCTAGCGGAGACGCCTTCGATTTTCCCGTCTTTTTTTTTCCAGTTCCCACCGCGTTCGCCACGTGCTTCGGTAATGCCGTGAGCTTTACAAATCGCGTCCATCCATCTCTCGAAGCACTCGAGATATCGGCGCGATAACTTTATTCGCCTTGGATCGATATCGATCTCGTACGATGATATATAACGCGAGCTTCCTTCGAATCTTTCGCGCGATCGAAATTTTCCTCCTTCGTTCGTCTTACTGCTCTCCGCGTTGTTGTTCGCACGTTAACCTTACGACACTCGATCGAACGATTCCGCGTTACACAACCGATTAGAACCGTTCCGACGTTCGACGAAAACTTCCTCCTCTTTTTTTTTTCTCGCGTGCTTCGCCAATTTCTTTGTTTCTATGGTAAATTCGCTCGCGAAGCGCGACGATAATATCCTCTTCCATCCACCGAAAGTTACTCCAAGAAGTTGAAAAGTATGCCGACGCTCGATGGCGATCTTTTTCGTTCTTTTTTCGACGAACACTCGCTATTATTAGCCACAGGAAACGGCGATTATCGCGACTAGCGAGGTACGTCGCGTGCGCGGGTCGCTTCTTGGCAATGAAATCGATCGAATATTGCGTAAAAAGGTAGAAATTAGCTCGGAACGAAAAAGACGGCGTGCATGGGCGTGTCGCGCCGCTGACGTACGCGGTTGGCTCTTCGTCAAATTACGGAACGCCGAAACGCCTCGTTTCTTCCTCTTTTTATCTTTCCTCGAGACACGTATTTCCCTTTTTTTTT
This sequence comes from Liostenogaster flavolineata, assembly GCA_025433975.1. Lineage (NCBI taxonomy): Eukaryota > Metazoa > Arthropoda > Insecta > Hymenoptera > Vespidae > Liostenogaster > Liostenogaster flavolineata. Next base: position 1,582,535 of record JAITYT010000072.1, read on the forward strand.
GGTGTCGAGTTTACCGGAGCGCTCGAGAGCGTCGTTTCCGCCGGGGAACGTCCTCTCCTGGTGGTCGTCGTCCCGGTGGTCGTAGAGGCGATCACCGAACGGAGTAGCGATCCTTCCAAGCGATCCCGTCGCGAAACTTCCCGCGAACCTGTCGCGTCGCACCACCGCGCTAATCTCGATGCCGCCGATGATCGAAAAGAAGAATCGATCGACTCCTCGTCGCGCCAACGTAGCGCCTCCGATCTCCTTCTCTCGCTTCCTCCTCGCCGAGGCGCCAAACCGCGCCGGCGGAGGTCAAGGACATTTCGAGCCGAGCCGAGTCTCGCGTTTTGCGAAACTTTCGCGAGCGAGAGAGAGAGAGCGAGCACCACTTTCTTACTCTATTTCTCTCTCGCTCTCCCCCGAATAATACCCGCGGATTCTCTTCGGGCAGCAGACGTCGCGTCTCGCGCGAAATCGACCGGCGGAGTCGGTCGCCATGGTTACGACGCCGCCACCCCCTCCGCCCTCCTCCCGCCTTCCCGACCACGCACGCACGCACGCACACGCGCGCTCCTTCGACGGGGACCACTCGTCGGGGCGTCTCTTCGTTTATCCCAAATTTAGAACGATTCGCTTTCCTTCTTTATTAAACGCGCTTACGTCATGGAATTTTTATCGATTCGGTCGCCGCGCCTCGTCGACAAAGTCGACTCGTTCTTATCGTTCGATCGTTGGCATTATCGCGTTCCACCGATTCGACCAGACGTTGCGTCACCTTCCTGGGTGCTCCTTCGAGTTTCCACGCGTCTCTGCTGTCGTCTTCGAGTCCAGATGTTCGCACTCGATGACGCTTCGTCCCGAATCGCCTCTCGGCCTTTTTCTCTCGCATCCATTCCCAATTCGAGAGCGCGAACGGCCACTAAATTTTGGCGAGTTTCGTCGCGACCAACGATAAGAAATCGACCGTTCGTTTCGAAATTACGCCGAAGGCGCGTTATTACGATTAACGTTATCTCGACAAGGATCGCGACCGACCGGGCGAAGGGGCCTTTTAGTCACGAAAAGTAGAATCCGTTCGTTTTTCGATAGGAAAGGAACCGATTACGGACGAATCGATTAACGATATCGTTTCCATCGTTACCTAACCGTCTCTTCGCGCGTAGTACGTCGATCTTAGGAACTCGATGTGACATTTTTCACGCAACTCTTTCCGCTGGACTCGATGGAATGTTCGATTTTCGAATCGACGAACGCGTGCTAGTTATTTTTCGAAGCTAGAGGATTTCTTTGGACGCTCGACGAAACGCCTCGCGGTAAGATAACGCGCGAATTCTCGTGTTTTCGTTAAAATCGCCAGTCGCTTCCTCTCTCTCTCCTTGTATCGTACGCCGTTGACCTATTAACGCGACTCTCCACGAGATCCAACGGAAGATGCGCGCATTTTTACTCGTAAGAAATGTTTGACCTTGACGCGTCTTCGATCGATCCTCTATTTTTAACGATGTATTTTAATCTCGCGACAGCGAGACTACGTTTCTTCTTTCAACCGATGCCGATGTTGGCTCTATTCGTCCGCGTACGATCGTCCCCGACGATTCCATTCCATTCGACGTCGTCTTCTTCTTAACAATGGATTTCCGCTTTTCTCAGGATTTCTCGCCGTGTATTTTTGTTCGACGATCTAGGTCACGCGCGCAATTTTTAAACTTTCCTTCGCTCTTCTCTTTTGCCGTCGCGACGATCGATATATTTATGTGTCGCGACCGGATTACGCGGCGTGGCCTCCTACTTACTTCGCGTCTTCCAAACGAAATACGTACGAGATCTCCCCTTACGTTTCCTGTTCGAACGGCATCATTTTAGCCTTCGAAGGATCTCAACGCGACTGGGTATCGATCTTCGATACGGGACAAGAGTGACTATAGGTCCTATACCGATGATTTGTTTACAGAACGAGAATCACGACGTAGCGTGTATGCTGAGGCGGACGACGTTTTGTACTTCCAAGGCAGATTGGAGGGTCCTTATGGTAGTTGAAAGGTGCGACTTGTACACCCCAGGCGAGATCCAAGCGCTGAAGGGTTGGCCCCGTCGTTGGATCCATTCGACCAATAGCTACATTTAAAAGAGATGGCCGAGAAAAATGACAATTTCACGGAGGATCATCAGGACGATGCGAGGAAGCATTTCGATCGGTATCGCGATAAGAAGGCTGTCGAGGCTGAAACGATGGCGACGGGCGACGATCGAAACCGTCGCGATATCTCGCCGACTTACGTAACGATCGGTGGTGACTCGACGAACCATCGTCGCAAGCCCAAGAGAGCGCCCATAGTCGGCTGGTACGATGACAGTCCCACCGTCTTCCCGAGCTCGCCGTGCAAGACGCCGGATCTCGACGGTTCCCTGGACAGGATGGAGATCGACGGTAGAAGCGTTAGCGTCGCTACGTCGTCCTCCAAGAGTTCCGGCATCTGTCAGGATTCCGGAAATACCGAAGACCTTAGCAGTCTCGCCGACGAGAAATTGCTCGGTTCCACGCCGGCTCTCACCATCGATAGGAGCGTGGAATCCTTGTCACCGGACAAGGATACCCTTTTGACCACCTCACCGGACATCGCCGCTTACCGAGAATCCAGTCTGGACGACGATGACTCGGACATTGGAAAATTTGATTTTCTCAGCCCCGGGACGGAATTTACGGAGGATGGAATGCCCGCAACGTCCATCGAGAGTTACCCGACGTTGTCGAGTTTTACGATCGCGAGTAGTCCTCCTTCCGCTACCACCGACCACACCGCCGCCGACGACAAACCTATCATCGTCGATCGAACTAGTCGCTCCGAGCTAGTCGCGAACGGACAGAACGTCCTTTCCGATCGCGAGTATCGTCGCGACGATGCCCGGCATTCGGACGCGTATTTGCCGTTGATGGAGGATTCTGATAACACCGCGAAGGATAAGACGTCACGCAAGAAAGCCAAAATACCCGACGGTGGCTGGGGTTGGATGGTCGTACTTTCCTCTTTGATCATATCCATGATAGCGGACGGCGTGTCTTTCAGCTTCGGTCTGCTCTACATCGAGTTCCTCGAGGAATTTCAAAGTTCCAAATCGAAAACCGCGTGGATCGGTTCGCTCTTTATGGCGGTACCGTTGCTATCGGGTCCCGTTATGTCGGCTTTGGTCGATCGTTACGGTTGCAGGAACATGACCATACTGGGTGGCCTTATCTCCGGCCTCGGCTTCGTACTGAGCAGCTTCGCCAATTCCATCGAGATAATGTACCTGACTTTCGGCATAATAGCCGGCCTGGGTTTGGGTCTGTGCTACGTCACCGCCGTCGTCAGTATCGCCTACTGGTTCGACAAGAAGCGAAACTTGGCGGTGGGTCTCGGCGCTTGCGGTACCGGCATCGGTACTTTCGTTTACGCTCCCATGACGACTTACTTCATCGACGAGTACGGATGGCGCGGTACCTGCCTCTTGTTGGCCGGTACCTTCTTCAACATGATCGTGTGCGGCGCCGTGATGCGCGATCCGGAATGGTGGATCTTGGAACAAAAGAAGCAGCAGGAGCTTTCGACGCCGAGGAAAGCGATCGACAGATCGAACGTCGGCTCGGACAACAGTCTCGCCGACGAGACGTTTCCCGACATCGAGGAACTTCGCAGATTGTTGAAGAACGGACGAGCACCCGAGTATCTCCTACAAAATCTTAGCACCAGTATGGACACCCCCAACGACGTTTGCGGTGGATCGATCTTCAGAAGCGTCGTTAATCTTCCCACCTTCGTTAAACAGAGCGAAAAGGTAGGGATAGCGATCCACGTTCTCCGAACGTAACGCGACAAAGAAGGTGCTATATTTACGAGGATTTTACCCAGGTACCTTTGGAGGTTTTGGAATCCCTCTCCAGCAATACCAGATTGTACAAAGTCATCCTGCAGAATTATCCCAATATCCTGATGTGCAGAAGTCTCTCGGATAAGAAACTCGAGGATTCCGCCGGAGAAATTAATAAGAAAAGATGCGTCACCATGTCGATGAGGTGTGTGTGTGTGTGTGTGTGTGTGTGCGTCGTCGCAACGAGCGTTTCTTCGTTCTTAATTTCTTCTTGCTATTCGACCAGCGCTTATATCGTTTACGTGTCTTCTTTTCCATTGAAAAGGGTGAAACAGGCGAAAACTCATCGAGCGAAAGATGATCATCCGCCATCGGAATCGATCGACCCTACTACGAGAAAGAACGTCCCGGATAGGAGAAGATCATCGCCGAAGAAAGACGCGGAAGCGAATTATCCTCCTCCTCCTCCGACGAAAGAGATCGCTTCGACGGTAAATAGAGACAGATATCGGACGCGATTCACGGTATCGTCGTTCGTTCTTGTATCCTTTTTATCGTTCGTCGTTTTGCGATTGAAGGTGATCGAAATGGCGGAAAGAGGAAAATCGGTACCGCGGTGCCATTCGTCGGGTTTGCCGAACGCTGTCGCGAGGACGGATTCGCTGCCACCGCTTAAAAAACAATTTAGCGCCAATACGCATTATTTCAAGGATATCCGAGTACACAGAAACTCCGTGATGTATCGCGGTGCCGCTCTCAATCTGCACAAGTACAGACTGAGAGCCAGCAGCTGTCCAAACATCTACAAAAACAGCATGACTACGTTAGCCAAGGAAAACGAGGAGGTATATCGCGCTTTGTACGCGTTATTATTCTTTACTATATTATTTGCAAAGAATTCGCTAGAGATCTATCCTTTCGTAGATATCTCTACGAAATTACTACTCCTTATCTATGCGTATTAATGGTCGAATGTCTATTTAGAAATGGTACAGCGAAGTGATAGATCTGCTAAAAGGTATGGTGGACTTTTCGATGTTCTTAGAGTTGCACTTCTTTCTACTATCTCTTTCGACGATACTGCTGTTCACCTGGTTCATAGTGCCTTATTTTTATCTCGCCGAACATTTAACGAGAAACGGCTATACCGAATCCGATGCCGCTAATCTCTTGAGTATCATCGGGATTACCAACACTATCGGCATGGTAAGTTCTCCTTTACCGCGAGATCCGCGAGCTTTTCGGACGCTTCTCTCCTTAAACGAACCAACGATCGATTGTCCTTAGATTGGCCTTGGATGGGCGGGAGATCAACCCTGGATGAACGTGAGCAAAACGTACTCTTGGTGTTTGATAGCCTGCGGTATCGCGACTATCCTGATGTCCGTCTTCACCCATCGCTTCGTTCTATTAACCATTTCGTCGGCTGCTTTTGGATTGTTTTTTGCCAGCAGTTTCAGCTTCACACCGGTCATACTCGTCGAATTGATTCCCCTCGAAAGATTTACCACCGCCTACGGTCTTTGCCTTCTTTGTCAGGGAATCGGCAATCTTTTGGGACCTCCACTGTCCGGCTGGTTCTTCGACGTGACGAATTCTTGGGATTTATCTTTCACGATGGCAGGCAGTTGGATAATCGTTTCTGGCATCTTGGTAGGTGTCGTACCGTACACGAAAAATCGAAAAATGTGGGGCAGTGGACCGGTTCGGATGGAACTGGAGAAAGATTCCCTTCCTTGAATCGGACCTACGAGGAAGACGTCGTTCCTACGAACCACCGACTCTTTTCTTTTTACTAGACGATAAAAAAAAAAAAAACTTTCGATCGTATCACCATGTTTTTCAGATAATTCGTTTGAAAAATATTTTACTGTTCGCGTAACGAAGGGTGGTGGAGGGTATAGATAGTAGTACCCTTCGATACATCGAGCGAATCGCGAGAATGACGGCGATTCTCTTCGATTTTCCGAGCGATGACCGAACATTGCCTTCACGATCGATAAATCTGCGATATTTTATAATATTTAATAATTTCTTTATATCGCGCTCAAAAGAGCGCAAATATTCCACCGTACTACTGCGTATAATAATAACACGTACGTTGCCTTAGTCCATCGACTTTTCTTCTATTTAACTTTTGTACGATCGAAATAAACGTCCACGAATGTGACTTAACGATCTTTTTACGAATATCGTTCCACGCGCGTTTATGGAACTTCCGCTTTTCAAGATGTCCTCTGTGATACTACCCGAGATGCCTGTACGGGACGACAACGATTACGCTATAGACGTCGTTTGCTCTCTCACTGACGACGTACGACGTAAATTTAATAATTCGTGCACAGTATCGAACGAAACCTTAAGATATATCGTTAGGTCTACAGGAAATAATTTCCTTGCAATAATGTCACCTCCAATTCGATATCGCGGTTCTTTCAAACCTTCGAGAAGATGGTTTTGCACCGTGGGAAGAGATATTCGAAGAACACATAGGCAGAAATAAAACGTTACAGCGGACACTTTTACGATCGTTGATCGACGTGTAGTTAGTAGTCGTGTTGTGACTGAAGTGTAACGCGTTGATTCTTTATTCTTTCCTTATCGCGTGGAACAAACAGAAGCGTCGCGTTCGAAGAAAATGTACGAACGGAGAGAGAAGGTTTTACCGCAAATTCGACGTTTTAGAGCACGTCTCGCGTTTTTTCCTTTAAGTTCTCCGCATCGTTACACTCTCGGTATCTTACAGTACCGTGGAACAAGAAATATCGCTCGAAAGAAATTTTCGCAAATTTATACTTCGTCCTGGAAGGACGAAGGTGACGCGGACGAACGTTCTCAATATCCCGGCGAAGTGGTCGGACTCGTAAGACTGGGACTGAGACTAGGAGTCGGTGTCTTGGGAACGCCCACGATTTTGGCGAAATTTTCCAAGCTCCTTGAAAACGTCCTGGTGACGATGGAATGTTGGGGTCCTAACAAAGCGTCGGCCATGATGCCTAAACGTACTCCATTCCCGTATCTGTGCAAGGTTATCGACATATCTGAAAGAAAGAATCTCGTAGAATCCTCGCGACGAGGAGGTGGCGAAAAGAAGAAGGACGAGAGAAATTTATTTACTGCAATTTCCTTGCGGTGGCCTCCAATATAAGACCGCGTCGACACCCTCCACCGATAGATTTCCATCGACGTGCGTCAACGACAACGAGTATCTTCTGGAAAGCTGATTGAGCGCTATCTTCAAGAGAACGGAAGGCAGGCAGGACGCGATCAATCCGAAAGATTCCTCCACCGCGGTGACGGCGTAGATGGCGCTTTGTTTCGATCTTACTTCTTGCACGTTCTTTCGTATAACCTTTGACAGTGAGATAAAATGGCTGGAAGTAGTAGTAGGCCGAAGGAAACACGCGCGAAAACGTAAGAAAAGAGAAAAAGAAGAAAGATTTCTCTCACTTGTAGGACCTCGATCGGATCGTCCTCGAAAAGAGGGGTCTTAGTGGGTAACGCCAGACAGAGGGTACCCCTGCTTTCGTGATTCTTTAGGAAAATGTCGTTCTGACTAACGAACTTGGCCGTGGCAAAGACATCGTCGGGTGTTCTCGCTTCCGAATGCCTGAAATACTCTTGGAGAGCGTGCACCGTGGACGTCAGTAGGATCTCAACGACGCTGGCCGACGTGACTCTGCCTATTTTTTCCAGCACGTCGAGGTCGATCACTTCCGACCAGGCTACGATCTTCCTTCCGCACGGTGAGATCGTTTGAAGGGAGTTGGACTGCTGATGCTTCGAGAAGAGTTCCTCGAATATGAGCTTGGGTGCTCGTACGGCTATCCAACCGATGGAAAAAGCTTCCATCGTCGCTTGAAATATCAACGGCAAATAACGTTTAATTATGGAAGTGAGACTATGCGAATCGTTGTAACGATCCTGGCTCGATTGTAGCGCCTTGAGTTCGCGCAAGAGAAGAATCGGTACTTTTAAGATGAAAAAGATGGCGAGGTACCATGCCCAGGCAAGGAGCGCGTAAAAAGCTTCCACGGGATCGAACGCTCTTAGAAAAACGCCGAGTACGATCGTAAAGCTAAAATTTCTCTTTTTGGCCTCGCGTCGTAGAATCGCGAAAACTTCCAAGAATCCGAGTCCTTCGGTTTTTTTGTACTGTCTAAGGAAAGAAAGAAAAGCGGGTCAATTTCAAGATCATCGTCGTCGGAATCTTTGAATATCTCTCGGGACGTTTACATCCCGCTACGGGATGCATTAAAATTTCATTCGCTCGGCACCTGGTTAACTCCTTCCAGGTGGATACCAGTACGATAATTCCGATCTTGGCGCATCGAAAGATACCGATCGGTATCTTTAGGATCTCGGGACGTTCGTTCGGGTCGTTATCGTAAAGAAATTCGTTCCAATAATTGCTGAAATTCTCGGTGAGTTTCTGATGCAATCGCGGCAGGGCCGAGGGTTCGGCGTAGAGATTGGTGAAGGGTGAATCGCTCTCTCGGCAAGCCCAACTCTCCACCGAGAACTTCAAGGGTAAAAAGTCGGCCAAGGACAGATGCTCCTGACGTAGCAGCAAATGATGCGCCCGTATCAAACAGATCTGATACTCGACGCCGTGAAGGAAGCAATTTATCACGTACACTTGCCACGGTGACTGCCCGCCTGGGAGGAATTTTGACGTGACGTCGCTCACGTAATCCTGAAAGCTTGAAAAATTATCTTTTCGCGCTCGTATCGTCCGTAAACTTTGTACGCGTGGTGTAAAATTTTCAGCGAAAAGACCGACCTGTATGTTAGACTCGGTGATGGGTCTACCTCGGAAGGAGCACGGTGAGCGAAGTAGATGTTTATCCACGGAAAAGTAATCGTTCTCTTTCCAAACGTAGATGCCCCATCTCGTGGTTAGCGCGAATCTGAGAAACTTCTTTTGCGAAGATAAGCGTAACAGATGACTTCTCGCGCCATCCGCGATCGTACGGCCTTGAACCAACATAGCGTATATCCCCTGAGCAATCATCGTTTTATTTTATTCGTTGACGCGAAAGAAGGATGCACGTAATAATCGGTTACAGCGTTCGCGTGTACTTGCCAAAACATTGAATCGACGATTAAGAGATCTCTTTGATACCCACGTGATTTCGACCCTGATCCAATATACTCCGGATGGTATTCTCCTCCACGACGATGTACTTCGGATGTTTCCATTTTACGAAACGTACCCAATACTTTCTCGACCACTTCGTCGCTTGAAAAAGAATCGAAGCGATAATAATTACGACAGCGACGGCCGAAAGCAGCGAAAGATCGAGAAATTCTAAAGCGACCGTTAGCGTAAGAAACTGCCGGTAGGTCGCTTATAGAATCGTCGAAAGCGGCCGCGAAAGAACGGCCCGATGTCTTAGGAATTACCCGGGCAAACGACGATCAAAATCGGTATCAATATCACCATCGAGAACACTGCCAGAGCCAGATTCGTCAGTAGGGATAGGCTGAGAACGTCCATCGGGCCAAAGGTTACGACGACTCTTCGGACTCGCGATGCTTCCTCTTATCCTGGATTTCTCTCGTTGCCACCCTCGAAACGTCCACGACGAACCGGAAGAAAAACGGTGCTTCGAAAGCAGTCGTTCGACACCGTTGGAGATTATTATATAAGTTGGCGCGGTTTGCGAATACGCGCTACTGCCACTGTCCCGCGCGCGGCCGATCGTCTCCGCGTCATGACCTCGCTCGACCTTTCTCAGAGAGGCCACTCCGTGTCCAACGCCACGACACGATATTACATCTCTTGGACGGTCCACGATGTCGTCTCCTCCTTCTCCTTCTCTTCGCGCGCGCGCGCACTCGTCAAAGCGCAGCAACTACTTACTACTTCGATCGAGAAGAATTTATCGTCGGGTCCGCGACCACCAGTGCGCGAGTTGGGGGGCGCACCGAACGCAAGAGCGTCGCCAAGCGATAATCGAGACGACGACGTATCTCGCCGCCACGGACGACCTTCCCGTCTCTAATTTCGTTCCTCATTCTTACGCGTATCGATAGCTCGCCGCCGACCAGAGACGCTTTATTTACGTTCGTTAAAAAGAAAGCATACGCGATTAAAAATATAAAAAACCGGTAGCGGAACGAATTCTTCGATCCTGCGTTCCACGCGACACGCCATCGCGCGTCACTCGTTGGTTATCGGTCGGTTCATCTTTTCCGTTACGACTTCCGTTGTATATTATCGTTGAAAGGAGAATAATAATAAAAAAAAAGTACTAATCTACTTACCATTTAAAACGACTGGCCGATGTAGGATTTTCACGGAAACGTAGCAGTAACCACATAAAACGTTTATAACGACAACGTAATTATATACAATTTTTTAATTTACACGTATTCGATCTTAGCGCTACTCCGTTACGACAAATGCAATGTGACGATCGATCACAAAGAGACTGTGTATAAGAAAATGCAGGAACGCGAAGTAAAAGAGAGATTCTGAAAGTGACGATTATTTATAACGTACATACTTCGCCGCGTAACGTACGATTCGTTTTCGAAGCAAACGATACTTTATCGAATATCAAAGGTGTTTGTTGTGTGACGTAAACGCGGTACGTACGTAGTAGCTTCGCGTTGCGCTTATACGCCGACGACGTGTTACGAAAAAAGCGGCGGAACTAGAGTTACGACGACGTTTCTCGCGCGCGAACAAAGAAGCCCGATACAATAACGCGTGTCTGCTGCGCACGCAATTGGAATACGAATGTTGGACGACGTATCGCCTCGCAAAGTGAGAAACGATAAATCAACGAATTATCTCTCCTACGCCGTTAAGGAACGCGATATAAGGATGAAATGCGCGATGTTGGCGAGTTTCTTATTATTGCACGATAGTTATTGCCTTATTGTACGCGGTGAAACTTTCGATATATCGCGACGTTACGCTATTTCCCTAAAAGGATTCGTCGTCGATCAACGAATAATTTTCTTCTCTAGGCAATGTCTCCCGTCCTCTTCGCACGTACATCGTTACCGCTCGAACGAAAAGTAATAAGGTAAGATTTTTTTGTTAAACGTTCTCGACATCGGAAAAGTGTATTTATAACGAACAAGTATCGTACACGAACGAAATAAAAGCTAATAAAATGGCTGTGACGTCACCGAGGTTGGCCGTATCTCAAGGTACCACCACTGTACTACTATTACTACTCTACTACTCCTTTAAAGTAATCCACTTACGAAGGATCTCGATAACGTCTATGATCGTTCATTTTCCTACGTTAATTGGCGCACTAACGGCGCGGTTTCCGTCTTCTTTCGAGAGACAACGTTTTACGGAACTCGACTCGTTGTAATCTTCTCCTTATTACGAATCACGTCTTGGCACATTTACTAACGCGACTAGAATAATACTGTTCTTTTTTATCTTCTTTCACTTCGAACGATCGCCCTCTCTCGTTCTCTCTTTCTTCGAAGATTATCGTTAACATTTTTGCTAAATTACGAATGGACGCGCGCGCGCGCGCGTTCCCTCCTTTATCGTAAATATTAATAATATTATATTTCGAATTCGCTAGAGATCGCGATCGAACGAACGTACGTATTATATTTTACCGACGCGAGACGAGCGATCGTTAGATCGAAGCAGTGATTCCGAAACTTTCGAAGATCGCGGACCGTCTTACGAAAGACTTTATATTTCGGCTACGTATACAGTCGTTCGCTCTTTTGGTCGTCGATTAACGAAACTACGATAACATCGAGATCCTTCTCTCGGTTAGAAAAAAAAAAAACGTGATCTCGACGAGTCTCGATCGATATATAAACTTTATTAAAATGGACCGACTTCGCGTTACTCTTGAAAAGTACGTGAAAATATAACATTTCGATATATAAAATTTATCACATTTCTCTTTAAAGCTATAATATGATCGATATATAGTTTGAAACGACGATTCCGAATACACGCGGCGTGCGATAAAAAAGAGCGTTTTTTGAGAGCGAATCTGTCCCCGTCCCTGTGATACGCGAACATCCGGCGGACTCTCAAGGACCAGCGGATCACAATTTCGGAATCACCGAACCTAACGATCGCGAAAAGAAAGATTTTTCAATGGGTAACGTCGTCTCGCGCGGCTACGATACCGTTTCTAAGATACTTTTACTGGCGATCGATCGATCGATCGGAAAACGAACGATGTTTTATCGCTGTCAACGATTTCGAGTCGGCGTATCACATTCGTTCGTAGATATGTCAATGTTTTTGGATATGTCAACGAGCGTCGTTCCAACTTGGCGCGTCTCGATCGACGTATCTCGCGAACGAGGCGCGATTTCGAACCGTCCATCCTTTCGATCCTAACGACTCGTCGTCGTCGTCGTCGTCGTCGCTTCGAACTTCCGCTCTTCTTCGCGAGGATTCGTCGTTGCTCGCTTAAAACGTTTTGTCAGAATTATTGAAAACTCTGGGACAAAACTTTCGAGCAATAACGGCGTAAGGTACGTCGCTATCCACGGGAATCCTCTCGGATTTACTCAACTTGTTCCAGACATGGATGGCGCGAGCCTTCTCCAACAGTTTCATCGTTGCGTTCTTATCTTGCGTCTCGAAGTATTTCCTCCATTTTTTATAATGTATCGGATAAAAGGTCGACGGAGGGAAAACGTTGAAGCCACGACATCGCTCCGGCTTCATATTCTTCGTCTGCGGAAAAGAAACGTCTTTTCAAAAAGAAATGGAGGGAGAGAGAGAGAGAGAGAGAGAGCGATCAGCCAATAGATACGAAAAGAAAAACGATGACACGCGATATCGCGACGACAAAGGTGGAAAAGTTACGCAAGACTCGGGCACGATACTCGGAAACGTCGCTAAGTTCCCGTGTATCGAGCGCGAACGACGTAAACTCGAGTCGATTTATCATCGAATCGTTTTTACCGGAAAGAAGAGGACGCGGGAAATACTCACGTATTTGGTGGAGCATAAACGTCCCAGAATCCTCGTGATAACACCGGGTCCGTTGTTACCCCAAACGTTGCCACGAAAGTTCTTCCGCAGGTCTCGAATGCAAGCGTTGGCCACGTAACGACCCGTAACGTCCAACATTCCGAAGCCCATCGCACCGGCAGCCACGTTCTTCCAGTCCTCGGCGCCGGCGAAGTTGCTCAACTTTTCGAGAGATCTGTCGGGATCGGAGATCGTCAACGACGACGTCGAAGGGATCAACGAATCCTCGGATGGAGCGAGGGGCGACGTCGACGCGTTACTTACGTCATAACGACCACGTCCAAGTCGAGGTAGATTCCACCGTACTTCCAGAGCGTAAGGTATCTCAGTATATCCGACATGTGACTCCTGGGCCAGCGACTCTTGTTCAGCGCACCCGTCCTATACCACTTCTCGAGCGGCGTCAAACCGATGTAACGATTCGGAAAGATACGTTTGATCTTAACGTTCGGATAGGTCAGTAATAGGTCCACGATACGTTTGCTGCCGGTCGAAATCTTCGCGGGGCTGACGAACAGCAAGTATACCGTCATTCCCGGATTCATGCGGGCCGCCGATTCGACGGCGCAGGCCTGACGGGAATTCAAGACGATGCCATCCGCGTTGAAGCAGGACGTTTCGTGGAAGAAGATGTTCTTGTCCGGTATCGGCCTCTCCGGATCTGCGTCAAAAAAAGATGTTTCGAGAGCTCGATAGAGCTCGCGATGGATCTCGGTTAACTCCGCGTTTTTTTTTTAGCATCCGCGAAGCTCCCGATAAACTTTTCGACGTAGCATGCAAGCCGATCGTTATCGTCGAAAGGTGACAATTTGCAATATATTTAATCCACGAAACGAATCTTCCGAGTCATTTACCGAGGATTGACTCCGTTTGCTCACAGGTGCCTCGCGGGTGTGTCTATTGTATTTCATCGATCGTAAGTAAAAGCCGAATTTACTTCGAGGAAGAAATGTACGTTTATCGCGCCGCGTAACTTTCTCATTGGTCCCGTGGTGCTATCCGTCCGTTGGGTAGTATCTTTTTTCTAAATAATTAAACACGTATTCGATTCTCTCGAAAGAGAAAATTCCCGCAGAATCGAGAGAGACGGAGAAGAAAGAAACGATGGAAGAACTCTACCTGTTTCGGATTCGAGAGCGGGCAAACTATCGTTGTTCGACGTTTGCTCGTAGCAGGAGACATCGTTGTCGTCCAATAATTCGATGAAGGGGACGAACTTTTGTACGATGTTTTCTTTGAAGGCGTTGTCGTTCGAGGTCATCACGATGAACAGCAAAACGGCGCAGAGAAAACCGAATAACAATCTCTTCTTCATCTTAGATCGGTCGTGTCCCTCTACCGTAGATCTTTTGTCGGACGCGGAGCGCTCCAGGTCTCATCTTAGATTGCCTCTTTATCGTTCGACGCATTTTATCTCGATCTTTCTCTGAAAGAAGCAAACGATTTCCCGTGGATAAACGTCAATCCGAGCGTTCCGTTCCGAACGAACCGCGTACCATCCGTTTTATTCGCGTCGTAAAGCGTCGGAGTCTGTGTAACGAATAAAGCGCCAATTGTCCTTATCTTCGCATTTTTTCTCCTTTCTTTCGCGAATTAATTAATGTACGAAGGCGCGCGAGTACCGCGATATCCGCTTCCAACTAATCTCGACGACAAAGCCGGCCATTCCGTCGAAAGTATCGCGGTCGAACGGAGCGTTGGCCGTGCTTTCCTTGGCGTACGATCGATCATGCCGTAGTCTCGGCACGGGGTAGGTTTCCTCGCGTCGTTCCATCCGAGCCATCCGCCGCGTTACGATCGAATCTCTCGGCACACGAATAGCTTTCGTCGAAGGAGAACGACGCTTTTCTCCATGGAACGCTAAGAAGCTAGATCGCTCGATCGAAAACTTGGTCGGATCGTGTTCTCCCAAGCGATTTACACGCGTCGAAAGAAACACCCGAAGAATATTCGACTGCGTGGGAATAGCGTTGCGACTATTCGTCGTTGACCAAATACCTAGCAGCAGCAACCTACCGCGCGTACGTAAGTAAATTTGGAATAATTACTTGGATGTTTGGAGGTCAGTGGGATCGATCGAACCTTCCCTTACCCCCGGGCTTTCGTCAACGACCAAAGCGTTACGCGTATCGACGTACGGCGGCGGCGGCGGCGGCGGCGGCGGCCAAGTTTCTTCGTTCCTGCTAATTTCCAGCGAGAAGGAAGGAACGTTCCTGCGGGAAACGGCCGAATCCCTTTCGATGCTGGAGGTGCGCGTGCTCGCCGAAGTACGAAGAAACGGGAAGAAGAGGAAAACGCGAAAGACGCTCTCGATAGTCGTCGGTAACGAGGAGTCGGCGTAAGATCGAGGGAACCAGGTCGCGCAGGAAAGGAGAGCAAAAAGAAGAAAAAAGGAAGGAAAAGAAAAGGACGAAGAAAGGAGTCGGTCGTTCCTCCGTTCGTGGCTTTCGATCTCGCGTCTACCTTCCAAACGTTCCGACAACGACAACGACACCTTCTCTCTCACCACTCGCGATGCATCACGATATCGCGACCCTTTCTTCTCTCCTTCCTCCCTAGGACGACTCGGCGCGTCTTCCTTCTCCTCTCCAACGATTCTCACTACTTCCCTTCTTCCAGGCTTCGTCTCGTCGTCTCGATCGAAGTGACCGACGCGAGCTCCGAGGACTCACACAAAATTCACCCAGGCACGCGTCTCCGCTTTATCAACGTTCGCCTCGCGAGAGCCGGCGAAGCAGCGCCCAACCGGGATAAACTATCTCTTTAAGGCGTTCGCGTCCCTTCTGCTTCGGCGCTGCACGGTCGAACGTTCGCCGGGCGCATGCGCCATTTTGCCGCTCTATACGCGCTCGATGCGCCTACCTACAGCCTTGCGCGCGGTCCATTGGACGGAGAGGAACGCGAAACGCGTCCGTTTCGATGAAGGGCGCGAACCAGCTATCGCCAACAACCACGTCGATGCTTTCACCATTTCTTCCTCTTTCTTTCTTACTTTGTCTCTCTCTCTCTCTCTCTCTCTCTCTCTCTCGGCGTCGATTTACACACGAGTGCTTTTTAGGCCTTTTAGCCTTTTACTGCCGGACGCGAGACCGATCCCCGTTCGAGAGACGCGGCACGCGTATACCGCCTAGACGCATCGAAAAGGCGATGAAGAAAGACGTACCAGGTGGGATATGGATGCCATTGCGTTCTGCCTCGTTTTGCGAAAGACTCGATTATTGTCCAAACGATGGAGGAATCGTGACGACAGTGGCATAACGGTTAAAAGAGACGCGGTTGGTTTCCTTCGATAAACGAACGTTCCGGAAGGGGCCGACGGAGGAAGCCGAGATTTCCGGACCGTCGAGGAAGTCTCATCTGCTCGTAAACGTCTCCGAATAACGTTCAGCGGTTAAAAGTGAATTATCTTATTCCTATTTCATCGTTATTACTACGATCGTTATTATCGTTGGGTTACGGTCGTTAAACTATAATTGTTTTACGCGAAGCGAACGCTTTCCGTTCTAACGCACCTTGCCGGCGATCCTCGGGAAAAGCAGCGATAATAAAATATAACGAACGACGAACCGAACCATTTCTAAATCTCTCCGAAAGAAAAATTGCGCATCGTTTACGCGAACACGGTCGGATTGGCACACTCTTCCATATCGTGAGATTATTCGCAAACCGTATCGGACAGATCGAACTTGATTTTTAACGAAAGTCGCTTGTCTTCAACGAAGGGGCTGTCTGTCGTTCGATAGCGGATTCTCCGATTTCTTTTCTATATCTTGTTACATTGGAGGAAGCGGCCCGTGAAAGACGATCTAGTTAAAGAAATGCTGTCGTCGAGAAACCCGATCTAACGATTCGATAAATACGTCACGCATTGTTTTAAAATACATCGCACGAAACTATATTACGGTTTATCGTGTATAGTTCGTGCACGCTTACCCGATGTATCGAAGAGGCAGGAAAGGTGATGTTCCAGCGCCTCCAAGTTCCGTCGCTTCGTTTTATCGCACTGCACTACGCGACGCGAAACACGCGTCGACGATCGGTTACGAACTGACACCGCGTAGGGTCGCCGTAAAACACCTCGGTCGACCGAAATAAAAAAAAGGAGAGCGTCCTAGTTCGATGAACAGTTATCCTTGCAATTTTGATAAAACTCGTCTCGTGTCGTTTCATTTTTCTTATTAAAAGGCACTCGTACGAACAAAAAATAGCAGCTGGTAATGGAGATTTCACCGCTAACGTTTCCAAGAGGACGATACATCGTCGTCTGGCACCGAAAGGGTCGATATCGAGAATAAGATCAACGCTTTTTTTAAAGGCGTTTTCTCGGAGGCGATACGTAGAGATCGCTTTCGACCATCGAAAAGTGATTTCGCGTTTACAGGGCCTCGACCGTCTCTCGAAAAGGTTCGATCGACGTCGCAGCGAGAAAATGTCGCGAAATAACAGAGAATTCCGAGGTCGACCAGCGTGCCAACCTCCATCGTCGACTGGAATTACATCGAGCTCCAACGTATAATCGCGGTTTCTCCACTCGTACGTAATTTCGCAAAATCCAAGGTACACGGAAGGAAACGATCGTCCAGTCATTCACCGTTGTCGAGTCGAGGAAAAGCGTAATCGCGTAATTACACGGCTCGGTTAAGAACCGCTTATCGCCTCGATCCCACGCATTTTCTCTTCTTTCGATAAACGTCGTCTTCGCGCGACTTTGTTTCTTTCTTCGTAGATCTCTCCAGCTCGATATAGACGAAGAAAGAAGCTAAACTCGAAAAAAATGACGTAGCATCGACGAGAGTTCTCCTACGATCGCGTGATATTATTCTCTTTGCTCGTGTTACGTCCCACAATTAGCGTTTAAAAAAAATAATAAAAAAAAAGGGGAGGTGAACAAGGATAGGAGGGGTGGCTCCTGTTTAGACGAGAATGTGCTCGTCGGGGATGGAGCCGCAACT
>JAITYT010000072.1:1630664-1641621 GCA_025433975.1 Liostenogaster flavolineata
AATGCAAACTCCCCCGAGGTGCGTGTACCTTTTTTTCTATGATACAAGGAAGAATAATCTGACATCGAAAACGCCTTATTATAAATATACGCCGATTACAAAATGCAGAATTAATTATAGTAGAGCGAATACAAAAAATAGTGCATAAGTTTTTTAATGTTGCGCATCTCGTAACGGCGAAAGAACGGAGCTCGCTCGTCGCGTGGAAGATCGCGAACGAGTTTTCTAATGAAATCCCCGATACGAAAGGGGGAGATCGTATCGTCGTTTAGAACGGTTCGATACGCGATTAGCCCGTCCTTCTATCGTAAAATCAAAAACTACGAATCACGCGTCGGTAAGATGCTTTCGTTTAACGTCACGCCGTTTCATGCGAATGTTACATCTGCAATACGATATAATTATGACTTTAGCTTTTAAGGCTCGTACGTTATCGATTATCGTAAAATAATAAATTATCTCTGTTCGAATTATCTTTTAATTTATCTTCGATGTCTCTTCTTTTCCTTTCGGTGTACTACACCACTCGCGTGCGTAGGCGGCAATCTTTCGGTGTCCACACGCCGTCAGTCGTACCGATGTATAGCACAAATGAACAGTCCAAAGTCCCCGTCCGATTACTTTCGCTTCGTTGAATTTTCTCAGCGGTCCTTCCAACGACAGTGCGCAACACGCTCCTTCGGTAATCGCCCCTTCGTACGTCGCGACGTCCGCCGTTGTAAGAAATATTCCTATTAAATTTCATTCGAACGTATCACAATTATTAATCGTTATCCGCTATCGCGTACATATTTCAATCATTTCTTTCGCGTAGAGTTACGTTGTCTTTCTTTCTTCCTTAAGATACTCCGTTCTTTAACCAGTATTACGTTGTTGCTGTATGCTCCCTACGTTTTTTACGAATACTCTACGACGAGGAGACTCCTTTACGTTATTCGCCATCGATGGTAATTCCGTACGCGCCAGAAGCCACGTTTGTATGCTTGCGATAGTAAAGTAATTCGTTTCGACCAATCGTAGTATACAGAGCTGCGCTTCGTGCCAGGAAATATGTAAATTTTTTTTGTATATTATTTCAATCGTTATGTAATCGTACAGTACAATGTATCTATTATTATTACCTTATATGTATTAATTTAAATATAATTAATAAACATTTTTATTTCTTAAAACAGGACGACTTGAATCAACCGATGTTCGATCGATCGCGAGCGTTCGCGACTTCGCCGATTCACTCTGTGTTACCGAGTTCGTCAACGTTCCTCTGTTGTCATCCTAGGGGTGACAATTTCTTTTTTGTTTCAAAATATTCGAAATACTACGATAAAGAAGATCGGCGGATAGCGTTTCGCGTTGGATGCGTAGTTCGCCCTCTCGCCGCTAGATGGCGATCACAAGCCATACAAAATCGCGAAAGAAATTAAAAAGAAAATGAATGAACGGGGGGGGGGTGGTGATATACAGTAAAAGAGGTGAAATTTAAAAGTAAGGAAGAGACGATCAAAACTTGGCGTAAATTCGTTTCGAATTTCCCCACCACTTTTGGGTATACCTCTTCGTATATCGTATTCCCCGGATAAGAATGCAGAATCGACGGCAAAATTTGATCTTTCATCGGGGGAATACGATACGCATAGGTATATCGAAAAATGATGGGAAACTCGAAGCAACGTTTTCAGTTTCGATAACAGTTTGATGTTAAAAAAGACGGCGGGTTCGTACCTTTCAATGACGATGATGACCGTACGATGCGGAGACGAGATAATTTTTCGTATCGAAATAGACGATAAAAACTCGATAATCGTACTCACGAACGTTAGAACGTCTACTACCGAAGGAAACGAGAAGGCGTGATCCTGATTGGATAACCCTTCCCGTAGCTTCGGTTTCACGGACCAATCGGAGAAGCATCGCGTCGATACGCTCGCTAATTGGGCTTCATAATGGTCTTTCGAATATCGTGAAAACTAAATTCTCTCGACCGGGAAGTGGCGCGGACGAATAAGTCTAGTATCACCTCTGTACCGTTAGATGGTGCAAGTATCGCAGTTTTCCGTAATCGAGATTACCATCGTATTCGCGTGTGTTCATTTATGCGCTACGAAATAATTGACTTCGATCTTAAATAGAATAAAGTCTAGATAAAAATGTTAAATTCATTGCGTATGTTCCAGAGAAACGTTCAACAATTACGAAAGTTTCACAAATGGTAAGTTGTTCGTTCATCGATAGCTCGCTTCTTTTCGTTATAGTTGAATAACCTCACTTTTTCAACGCGACTACATCGCACAAGTAATTTTCAGTATCGCACTTCGCGAGGCACAAGCGGCTACCGCACCGATAGAACCGTTGACCGTTCCACCATCGACCGATCTCGATAAACCAGTCAGTCAAAAAATTGAAAAGATAGCCAACGATATAGTCTCTTTGAATCTCTTGGAAGTAGCAGAATTAAGCGATTTATTAAAGAAACGATTAAATCTTCCCGATGCCCCTGCAATGCCATTCGGAGGCTTCGTTGCCGCACCTTCGGAGGTACGACGTGTACTTATTCTCTATCACTGTATCACGATTTCTTCGATTTTGATCCTCCGTGTAGATCTTACACACGTATTTGTGCTATATTCGCAGGACGCGGAAGAGGCTGTACCCAAATCCGTCAAAACATCGTTCACAGTTAAATTGACGGGTTTCGACGATAAGCAAAAAATCCCTCTTATAAAAGAACTGAAGAGTCTCCTACCGGATATGAATCTTGTTCAGGTAACTCGCAATTTTAATATGGTTTCGAAAGATACGTACCGTCGATTATACACCGTTTACTCGAAACACAGGCCAAGAAGTTCGTCGAAAGTGCACCGGTCGTAATGATGTCCGACGTCTCGAAGGAAGAAGCGGATAAGCTGAAAGATGCTATAATCAAAGTGGGCGGTACCGTAGAAATTTTGTAATCTTTTTCATAAAGATTCGTACGCTTAATTAAATTTCTTTTCGCGTTACATTTATATGTATATATCCTTTTATCTTTAACAATAAATATCCAAAAATTGTATATACATTTAACGCGTTGGTATTCTTCGACGATAGTTACCCTTACGTGCTCGTACGATACGTCAATATTTTAACGTACTCTAACAGAAGCGGGGAAGCGTTTCTTCGATGCAAATGGTAACGAATGCAATTTCTTAACGTCCGGACGCGTTACCGACCGAAACGATATTATGAATGCGTTCGAACGATCGTTACCGCGAGCCGTTATCGATAAAACAAGGGCCGTATTTTCAGTCTATCTGGCATCGCGTCGTACGCCGCGCGTATGCATATATACGCGCATACACCGCTTACGATATGGATCGTAAATATAATACGATTTAATCGTAAATACAAGATAAATCGACGAATCATCGACGATCCAATTTCGTTGGAATAAAATCTGACAATTCACGTCTCATCGGTCTCGCAAAACAGAGACTCGAGAACGGATAGCGAGCGATCGTCGTGGAAACGACGTCAAGGTAAGAGAGCTCTACGATAACGGCAGGGACGTAGCGTAGCGCGTTTTCCCAACGAAATTTCGTCCTTTTTTTTGGAAAATCAAAAAATTCCACCACGTGACGACGCGTACGCCTATTAAGGTCACGAACGCGGAACGGGCGACGAAACAAAAGCGCGATACGTAGGATCGTAGTGGTGGTGGGTGGGTGGTGTGGTGGTGTAGTAGTATATAGCGTACGTAGGTAAGACTGAACCGAGAGAGAGGCGTGCTAGCTCGCTCTCTCTCTTTCGCTCGGTTGCGCGCGCTTGCTCGCAAGAGGGTCGGTGGTGACGCCACTGCGGCGGCCACGACGACTTACTGCCACGATGGCGGCGGAGGAGGATAAGACGAACGATACGGACTCTACGAGGAAGGAAAGTATAACTAGAAACATACTCGAGGTGCGTGCCAATGCGTCGTTTTTAATAACGTGGGATAAGACGTTAGGATAAAGAACACGACTTAAACGCGAATCGAAACTCTCAACGGGGGATTCGGAGACGCGCTTTCTCACGTCTAGACGCGGTTTTCGTACGTATTTTGACAGATGAGCGGCACCGAAGGAGGTGGTGGCGGGCCAACGGCGGCGAACGACGTGGCTACGTTGGAGTTTCAGGCGTCGCAGGTGATATCGCGCTTGGAGGAAGCGGTCGAAAAGGCCGCCGACGGCGGCGGCACCACATGGGACAACCCCTCCGGTTTTCTATCGCAACCCAAAAATCCGGAGGAGATATTAGCCTTGATTCAGGTAAATAACATAACCTCGTTGGCGTGACGTCGACGAGACGATTCTCGCTCCGGTCGTACGCTCCTTTACGATTGGTCAACGATAAAGAGGGACCCATGATCGTACCTTTTTACGGTTGGTACCACCTCCCTCCCCCCACCACGTTATATTCTCTTCTCTTGACATCCTACCGCGACGCTCGCGTCACGTGGCCCGCCTATCGCACACTTCGCTTTATCAATCCAACGCGCGCCCTTTTCCATTTTTAACCTTCTCTTCGTTTCTTCCGTCTTCTTTTTTTCCCTATTTTCTAATATTTGCCACGCGTTGATAATCACCGTCGTCGATCTTATCGATAACGACGATAACGAGTCGTCTTCCATTTCACGTTTTATTTTTATTTCTCTTTTTTCACTCGCTTACGATCCTAAGAGACGTAGGAAAGTTACGAACGAATAACAATTTCTTCCTTTTTCCAAGTACAACATCGGGAAGGATAAGAGATTTAACGCTATACGTAAATACGCAGGATCTGATCGTTCACGAGGATGCTCCCCAGCAAATAATTGAGGAAGATTCGACGACGGAGACGGCCAACGGTCCGATCGCTACCTTACCCGGGTTGACGGAAACGGCGAGACTGTCGTTGATAGCGCATACCGTTTCCGCTTACGCCGTTGCACTTCCAAGGACCCACGCTCAAAGACTGGCGGGTCGTTTGGCCGCCGACACGACGAGATGGCTCAGTCACATTTTTCGCTTCGTCGATTGCGCCGCGTCCTTTCACGACGATCACTTGGAAGGTCTGGTCAGAGTGACCAGATTGGCTCTACATCGAAGGTATCCCAGGTACATGGAAGAGGGATTTACGGCGCTCGCATCCTCGCCGCCTCTTATTTACAGTTCCGTCGCTGCTCCGTTAGGTATCGTGCAACATCTCTGCAGACAAGTAAGCGACGGACCATCTCTACCAGTCCCTTAATCGATCTTAGAATTAATTACGTTCGCCATTAATCGTCGTCGCCTTTTAACTTGTCGTCGAAACTTCGTCTTTACAGTTGTCTTTACCGCTTCATTGCATCAGACCTATACCTCACAATACCGTGTTTGGATCGCGTCATAGCATGGACGTCGCTGCGTTAGAACGTCGTTTGGCGGAGGACGCTCAATCCAACAATCTAACGCCGCTTCTGGTTCTCGCGGAAGTTGGTTCGGTATTAACAGGACATTGCGATAATATCAATCGACTACGCGCTATCTGTGACAAGTATAACGTGTGGCTTCATCTCAGAGGACACTCTCTCGCATCGCTAGCTTTAAACAATTCTACGAAAGACTTGGTACCGATATGAACGTTTATTCTCGCTCATCCCTCGCTCT
Source organism: Liostenogaster flavolineata (assembly GCA_025433975.1). Lineage (NCBI taxonomy): Eukaryota > Metazoa > Arthropoda > Insecta > Hymenoptera > Vespidae > Liostenogaster > Liostenogaster flavolineata. The sequence continues at coordinate 1,636,307 of JAITYT010000072.1, forward strand.
ATCCTATTCGGAGATAAATGTCGTTTTTCATTTTCAGCCTTCCAAGATCGCGGATAGTATCACGTTGCCGTTGAGCGTTTGGTTAGGCATACCGTCCTTACCCGTGATCGTATCCTTTTTAAACGACGCGACGCGCCATATCGCGTCGTGTAGTATCACGCGCGGATACCTTCAATTTTTCTTAACCCTCGCGTCTTAACGACACCTTCAGACCTTGTACAGGTTAACGGATACGAAAGGAGGACGTCCCACCACGAGGGATACCACTTTGTCGTTGGTATCGGGTTTAATGGCGGACTCTTTATCAAAGAGATTACCTATTTTACCATTGTGGTGTGCTTTGCAAGCTCTAGGTAGAGACGGTGTACACGATAGATTCAAGAGATGTTTCTTAGCGATAGAAGAATTGTATAACGAAATTAAAAAATTCAGCTGCATCAGGATATTGGTACGTCGTCATCGATCCGTCTGAAGAAGGATCGCGCGATGGTGCTGGAGGCACGAGGATGTGGAACACGGAAAATTGTTGCCTATCTTTTTTTGCAGAGTCAACCTCCGGGAGGTGAAACTGGTTCGTGCACCACGGTACAAGACGTTTTAACGAATACGGTAAATAGCTCGCAATTGTTCGACGTCGTGGCCAGTGCCCTAGTTTTTCAATTCGTACCAGCGGATTACGATGTTCGATCTACGACGGAACGAGTGCCACCGTATTACGATAAATTAAATTCTTGGTTAGGACAAATATTACAAAGAGACATAGAGAATGTTCAAATAAAACTTTGCGAAATCGAACAGCATGGTGTAGCTATACGAATTTGTCCTTTAGAAAATCCAAAGGAACCACCTACGCAAGAAGATGTCGAAACTGTCGTCGCGTGTCTCGAACAACAAATAGTAAATATAATTCAGCTAATATTATGCGTGATACCTTGTCGTACGATGCGATGATATCTTATTCGTTCGTAATATTTCCTTATCAGAAAATTTTACTGGCAACGGTAGAGCACAAAGAAACTTTCGTACGTTTAATTTCGGAAAACGACTCTTTACATTTGGTGGAAATGTCTGGCTGGGCAGGTTTAGGCGGTGTCAGATATGCTCCACCAACTTGGATTCACGTTATGACCGACCAAGCGAAAGAGGAATTGAATCGATTAAATATGCAATTGGTCGAAGCGTTGCGAAGTACAGACGCGGCATTTTCCGTTGGCGAAGATGCGGATGGCTTGGCATGTGTACGTTTCGGAATGGTTACGCAAGATACGGGTAATCCAAACTTTCTTCACGATAGCGTCGATAGAATTCGAATCGATCGATCGATCGATCGTTCGTCTCTTTCTTTCTTTCGTTCTTTCTTTTTTAATCAATTCCATCTTTTTCAGACGTGACGGAATTGTTGTCTTTGGTCCTTCAAGTTGGCCAGGAAGTGGAAGCGAATTCAAAATTGTTGGACACTATATCGGAAGTGGTCAAGAGAGGCATCGAGGCGGCTCAAACGGATTTGGAAAGGGAAAATGCAGAGAAACGATGGCAAGAAGGGATACTTAGGCACGTACCGGTCGTTGGAACTTTGGTAAATTGGTGGAGTCCACCTTCGAAAGAGACGGGTGTTCGAGGACGTAGCTTGAACCTACAAGCTGGTAAGTTCTTTCGATCGAAATTCGCGATCGCGTCGCTCTCTCGTGAATAATCTCTCTCTTTCTTTTTTCTTTAAACCAGGCGTTGTGGAAAGTACCGAAAATATTTACAAATATCACATGCAATTACAACCGAATGCGACGAATAGTAGTAACGGTTCCGGTGCGAGAACTCCGCCTCAACCGCTCGTACAAACACCCGTCGGTGCTGGGAGTCAGAGTCACAGTCGTTCGTCTAGCCATTCCAGCCTTCAAAGCGGAAAGAGTATTTCGGTAATAACGAACGCCACTACTCGTCCGCAGGTAAAAGAGGAATCGAACGAGATCAAGTCATAGCTAATATTATATTGCTCGTAATTTCCAAGTGATTCATCTTTGGTAGAAAAAGAATAATAATTTTACAAAAAATGTTGTAAAATATTTCTATCGGAAGCTACTTGTTGACATTTAAAAGATAAAACTATTAGTATCGAAACTGTATATCGAAGAGAGTGCTTGTTAACACTGCTGCAAAGAGTAAAAAAGTGAATGAGTGCATTACCGATTATTTCCAAGTCTATTTTCTATCGATTCTCGATCGTTTCGCGCGTAATCAAGAGAAATCAATTACGTATGACCCGTGCGTACTTGATTCAACGACGAAAAGAAAATATCACCGTTATTGTAATAGGTTCGTCGTACGGGTTCGTAGTTACGATATAGGCTGATACACACGTTTCTTCTGGTAGCACGGTAGACACGATATAACTTTTTTTTCTTCTTCTTCTTCTTCTTCTTCTTCTTCTTCTTCTTCTTTACCGTATGTATAAAGAGGACTTTATATTAACTATTATAGAATTATTTTATCGAACGAGGGCGCGCGTTGTACATTTAACTCGATGAATAACAACAGTGAAGAGTTTCGATTCTTCGAACGCGTTGTCATATAACGTATCGCTTCGTTTTTTTATAGATCCGTCGATCTTCGAAATTATCTTTTCGGTACGAAACGTATAATAATACATGCGTTATCTTTTAAATATTTGTATAAATTAATTGCTTTTAAAAGCATTGAAAAATGATTTCGATCGATAATTACGAAAGTTTTTGTTTTTATTCATCGTGTTAATCGTGACATCGATACAGGATGGTATGTTTCATAAGCACAACTTATATGCAACTAATAAATCGTGATACAGTTAACACAACGTTGTGATTGCTTTAAGTATTAAGATACATTGTCTACATTACACTTTTCTTTTTATTCGAGTTCTTTCCTTTCGAATGGGTAGAGCGAGTATAAGCGAATAGAGTCGGGAGAGCGAGCTCCGATAGTAAACGAAGATATATTCAAAGAAATCATCACCAAAGACACACTAAACTTACAGTTAAATCGCGAATTAATTTCGAAAACAAGTCGCTATTCGGCATATAATCACACACATAATGGAATTTACACAAATTTTAATGCAATTATAAATGAATAAGGAATGTTTCCATTATACGATAATCATAAATTGTTGACAGATAAATAAAATTAAAATAAATTAAGCTGTATGTATATTTATGTACCAAACTGTTGTAATAAAGTATTGCTATTAAATAAATAATATGGGATGAATGTACACACGTATCGTAATATAACGACATTTCAGGCATTCGAGAAAACATCTAGCTAGGAGTGCCAACGTCTTACACGGCACGAGTAGTAATTATCGATTGTATCTATATTTTTATTTCTCTTTGTAATAATATTTCGTGTATCGCGTGGTCGTATAGTGTAAGAGAGGAATAATTCACTTTGGAATATGGCGACGATCAGACGTAATCTTCGTTCGTAGAAATGTCATTCGTTAATCCGTTTCGATACTGTTCTTTCTTTCTTTATACGCGCTTATATTCTCGTTACACGCTTTCACGCAATCGTGTATACAAAACCCCGCTGTCGAAATCTCAATTTACACAATTTTTCGAGTAGCCTCTAGCGCACGCTTCGCGAGCAAATCTTTTTTTCGCATAGCGAGAAAGAAAAAACGCAAAAAAAATATATGTACATTTTACATTCTCGCGAGATCGAGTACAATAGTTAAAATTCACACAGTTTGTCATCGTTATAAGATAAAAACTAGCCAAGTTTCGACGAATAAACGTATAATATGTATCGAAGAACGTGGAAAAAAAAATATTGTCCTTAATTTTATACAAGAAATTCTAAACGATCGTTCCTATGCAATATGTAAAAAAAAGAAAAGAAAAAAGAAAACATCGAGAGACCATTGGGACGATATTTGGTTGATCCAACATCAGTCTTTCTCATCAAGGTGCGCGAAAGCTTAGGTCTTTTTTTTTCGTAGTTAAAATGAAAAAACGAAACGATATATTCTACCGTATATTCGTAATCATCGATGTACTCATCGATGTATTTATCATGTATTTAATTTCTACAAAATTATCGACTATCCTCTTTACTTCGTAATTAAACGTTGTTGTCGTAGGCCAGAGTAACGCATCGATACGAACGAATTCTTTTACCTACTACTATAATAATAATAATATACCATTTCCATTATCAATGTCTCTTGAAAATAACTAATGTTTACTTTCTCTCTTTACTTTGTGTCCTTTCAACGGCCGTCTCTTCTCGTTTCCTCGCTTCTTATCGTACACCACGCTCCTTTATAAAAACGACATAAAAATGAAACGCGCTTGTACTTGTTAGAAAAAGCGAGTCACGACTCTTAGGGTACGATTTTAACGATACGAATTGACAAAAGATTAGAATAAAGGTTTCGTTAACAATCAGCTAAACTACATGCTCGCGTGTTTAGAATATTTAATAATATCTTCTAATATTTCCTCCTATCGACTCTTAAACGGACGATATTTCATTTATTACAGGCAAAACACTTTTCCGCGCTATTTTTGACAAGGCCAATTACTTCTTATTATTTTGCAAGGAGTAACGTAGAGACAAATGTTAGTTATCGTTCGGCTCGCACTTCGAATCGAGATCGGTAAATAAATTAATCGCGAATTCATTTATCTTCGTTAGACTCTTTCCTACTTATAAAACTGCAGAATATCGTATCGATCCCGTTTGAGCGTGTTCCAACACTCTTTAATGAACGACAGAGACGAATTTCGTTACGACGCCTAAAACTTGGGCTGTAGTATTACAACAACAATTGACTACGATCAGTGTTCTTCCGCAATGTCTTTACGAGTAGCGTAAAATAATATTTTACTTATAATTTTTCTCCACAGTTACGAAATGTCGTTGGATACTTTAATTTCCTTTCGATGGAAATAATATCAATTATTACGCGATATAAAATCTCTTCGAATCACTGATCGTGCACGAAGTCAACGCCTTTTGCTTCGAGTGTACTCACGAATAGAGTACTACTCTTCTCCTCTTAAGATCTAGAAAAAGGTATGAGCGCATCGACGCTTATTTCTAATATAGCTTTAATCGTAAGTAGTAATATTAGTAATACAATTACGTAAGAAAAGAGTAGTAGTTTTTCTCTATATCCCAAAAATTGAGCCTTTTTAAAAATTTGGCAAGAGATCTTCATTTCCCACGCGCGAACATACACAACTTTATTTACTGACTAGGATACTTCCCCCTTCGATAAGAAAGACGAATAATGACGTCTCTATTCGTCTATCTTCGCTTGTGTGTGTGTGTGTGTG
>JAITYT010000072.1:1680826-1699671 GCA_025433975.1 Liostenogaster flavolineata
CGTCGCGTCGCGTAGTGCAGTGCGATAAAACGAAGTATAGCGAAGCGAAGTACAAGTGGAAACGAGCGGAGTGCAATCGTGGACGAAACTTGGAAGCGCTGGGACACCGAAGACCCGCGCCGATCGGTCGCTACCCTTCGGTGCATCGGGTAAGTGCGCACGAACTGTACATAATTATATATAAACTGTAATATAAATTTGTGCGATGTATTTTAAAACAAAGCGTGGAGTATTAACCGACGTCTCGATTTACGCATCGACATCGCGTTCGTGTCGCGTCGTATTTATCGTACCGTTAAATCGGGTTCCGCGATGACAGCATTCTTTTAACTAGATCGTCTTTCGCGGGTCACTTTCTCAAATATAACGCGATATAGAGAAGAAATTATTAATTTATCGATTATATAACTTTCTTTTATCGTTTAAATAATAGATGAATTCGTTACCGAGCGATAGTCTTCGTCGAAATAAGTAACTTTTGTTAAAAAATCGAGTTTTCCGTCCGATACAATTTTACGAATAATCTTACGACATCGAGAAGTATGCCAATCCGATCGTCTTCGTATAAACGATGCTAAATTTTTTTTTCAGGAGATTTAGAAATTATGTATATAACGGATAGTATATATAAGCAAGAAATGATTACTTTTCTGTTTACGACTTTCCTTGATCGTTTAAACGATAACAGAGTTCACGTAAAAGAGAGCTATAATACAACGGCATCCATATCTCACCTTAGTGTACATGCTTTCTTTCGTTACTGTAAATAACTACTTTTCGATTAACGAGACCGATCTCTACGTATTACTTTCGATAGAATACATTTTATTCGCGAGTTTTTAATAACGATCGATTAGTTTCGACTGCACTTTTATACGCAACTATGCGTCCCGTATCTCTCGAATAGAGAGTAGTTTTGCGTCTGACAACACACTAAAAGGGTTAAACGAAGCTTTCATCGTTGTAAGGTTTATCCTTGACCTGCGGTCTTTCGACGCCCTTTACGCCGCGACAAGAAGCTTTCGAAAACGAACGAGTTCGGCGGCGGATGACTGTACGTATACATACAATTGTACTCTCATTTTCTCGCATTATACTCTCGATGAAAAATTTTCCAAGACCTATAAAATAATATCATAATAATATTTTTTGTTATAATTTTTATACATTGACATTTCCTTTTGTCCACTGTTTCAAAATTAATGCCAATCACGCGCACGTTGTTGATATTTGACGGAAGAACAAGCCGGGAACTCTGAAGACGTAAGTCGCTGCTATATTTGTCTTTCGTCGATGGAATTTTCACGCCAACGTTTTATCTTTCGCGAAACGAAGAAGAATAATAATAGGAAACGAAGGGAAAAAAACGTTTAGTCATGTTCGTATTTTCCATCTTTGTAGTAATAATCGCGTGATATTTTAAGATCGTTGCTACTAATCGATTTATTTAGATATCGTGAACTATTACGCAATCGTTTAAAAATGTTTTATTCGTCAATTTTATTATTTCGATTCTACGACCTATCGAATTCGTTGGAACTTTTTTAAAATATATAAATTACCAAAGATTCGTACGAACCAAACGACGAAGGAAATCTTCGCTCGTGTAATTTCGTTTTACGTGTATATCGATATATGTACGTATTTACTTGTTCTACTAGAGAGACCGGTTTAAAAACCGGGCAGAAAACTGGAACTCGATGGGTTATTCCGACGATATTGTTTTTCGGTAAAAGGTCTCTACGAATCACAATATCGACGAAATTACAACGAACATCGACGTCAGCGTTATCTCAAAGGAAAGGAATAATGTTCGTCGTTGATTTTTCTTAACCTTCTTACATCGATGATATCGTTATCGGGTGCATATACGCTCTCTTGTATTCTTGCGTTCCATCGAGTTAAAACGTGTATTTATTACCACGCATACACACACACACACACACACACATGTATATACCTTATATATGATAAACTAACTCACGAAGCCGATCGCACGGGGATATTCTTCCGTGAGAAATATCGAATAGGTAAGAAAATATGATAAGAAATCGTAGTTACTCCTTGCAAATGTACAATCTCGTATATAAATCCCGGTTCCTTATTTTATATCTCTTCGTTTTATCGGAATTCTATTATACCGTTCGTGTTGTATCGATTATGCCATCAACGAGAATCGTATTATCTACCGTACATCTATCGTAACGCGTAAGATGTCCGTGTCATTTCTCGCGCATGCATCTTCTCCGTGCAATTATTGATAGTTTCTCGAACGATACAAATTATTTACTTACGATACTAGCGACTAAACTCACAGAAAATAATGCAAAAATACTGGATACCTGATACTCGGTTACGAACGTCCGTTAAGAAACGCGTCACGTCGTACATATATACCATCGCATCCTTTGTTTTAAATTATTCTTCGTCGATGTGTATCGTCGTTAGGAATACACGTGGCAAGTACGATATCACCATCTTCGATGCGAATTCAATATTTACATCGATATAACGAAGAAACAGACGTTACAAAATCGACTCTACGCCTAATTCGTTGTTACGCTCTATCTGTTTATTGCATTTCCTTGTACATCTCGTTGATTTATCGGAATTTTTTCATACGGTTCGTTGTACAACGCATAAATTATATCACCGCTGCTTTCATCATCGGAAAGGAAGAGGAAGAAGACGAGAAAGACGAGGAAAAAAAAGGCACGAAAAAGAGGAAGAAGACCGATTAGGAGGACGAAGACGAGGACAACGACGCCAGGGTTAGGAGGAGGAACAGTCGGTTTCCGACCACGACGTCGTCCGGATCATTTCGATGCAACGACACGTTGCGCTGCCACGACGACGCGACACTACGCTTGGAACTTGGAAAAGCCCAACAACGCTCTAACACGGAAGAAAATAAATCGTTTCTTCCGCGCGTGCATCTTTTAAGATGATCGAACAAGGTTAAGCGATCGCGACTCGTTGGCCCCTTTTCCGCGAAATACGGTGAAAGTTTCGTCTTTAAAAGATCGCGCGAACGAGATCTACGGACTCACCAGTGGAGAGATAGATTGCGAAAGATCGACCGATGATCCTACCATTGATTCTTTCGATAACGCAACGGACGAATTCAAGGTATCGTTGAAATTTTAATTATTCCTTCGAATCCTTCGAGTCGCCTTGGCGAGGGGACTCTTCACCGCGGCTAACGCCAAGTCTGAATTCAAATTTCGAATAGTTTTCGTTAGTAATTAAGAAGATATTTCAAAGAAAGACGAAGGACGTTGAAAAATCGTGTCAAATTCGAGACAATTGGAACAACGATCTTACGTTTATCGTTCCGTCTCGTTCTTCTCTTGGAGCGATAATCGGCACGAAAAATTGGTAAATATTCGATGCGATAGGATCTACGATAGAAATTGTAGGAAATTGTAAATACGTTGAAGTTAAAGTAACGCGTAAAAATGATAAAATACATTTATCCGTTATTATCTTTTTTTTTAAGATTCATTCGATTCGATTCGAAATTATAATTTTCGCGAACGAGAGGTATATCGATGTTTTTACTTTCACAGCATGGAAAACGGATCCTGCTGGTTACTGCGCATCGTTCTACCGGCACTCCTAATGTCGTCGGCAGTTCGGTGTCAAGATAAACTGAAAAGCATCTACTCGTGGAAAGCATTGGAATTCGCATTTCCGAACGAAAATGCTAGAGAAGCTGCCATAAGTCAAGGAATTTTTAGACCCGGAGCACCGATACCTATAGACGTGGATTTCTACTACGGAGGTCGTAAAGAAATATTCTTTATCCACTTACTCGTTACGATTGTCAAAGAATAATAAATTCATTCTTCGTGAATTTGTTTGAAAAATTCCTGAATAATTTTCTTAAACGATCGTCGTTATTGTTTTGAGATTTTATTTCGTTTCATTCGTATTGCTATCGCGAGTGCGAACTCTTCGAGTTCTCGAAATACAAGCATACTTATCGCGCGTCCCTTATAAAACGAAATTAATCCTTACGATAAGAATTTTATCGAAACACCGCTCGTTTAAGACGGCGTAATAATTTACTTCTTTCTCGTGTAGCCAAGCAAGGTTCGAACGTCTTTATAACGATACCGAGATTTCAAGACGGTATACCAGCGACGTTGGGCTACGTTACGGACAGTGTTTCCGCCGATGGAAATCCAATAATCGCGCCATATCCTAATTGGGATTGGCACAAAACTGGAGACTGTAATCTTATTACCAGTGTTTACAGAATACAGGTATTATCGTATACCTCCGATTATAATCCATTACGTATGATTTTTTTTTTTTTTTAAGTAATCGCGTTAATTCGATAATATTTAGTATATTAGTTAATTAGTATTTAATTTACCCGATTAAATGCACTTTTTAGCGCGAGTGTATTACTCTTAAGACGCACACGTACGTAAGAGATAGAGCAATTCGATATATCGTAAAATAATTTAAAGAATTTGTTCTCGTTGTTCTTCCTAGGTCGACGAATGCGGGAGATTGTGGGTCCTCGATACGGGGAAATTAGGCGATACCACGGTTTGTCCTCCGCAGTTGCACGTCTTCTCTTTGCAAAACAATAAACTTTTAGCGCAATACAAATTCCCAAGAGATCATTACAAGGAGGATTCTCTTTACGTTTCGGTAGCGATCGACGTTCGTAGTAACGTCGACAAGTGTCGCGATACTTTCGCATACATTGCCGATGTCACGGGCTTCATGCTGATCGTTTACGATCATAGAAATTCAAGATCTTGGAAAATCACTAACAATCTCTTTTATCCTTATCCACCCCATGGCACCTTTCATATTCGAGGTGACACTTTCGATCTGATGGATGGCATTCTTGGCCTCGCTTTGGGCCCCGTCAGTGCCGACGGCGACAGAATACTATATTTTCATTCGCTCGCCAGTACCGTCGAATCTTGGGTATCGACGTCCGTGATCAGGTAATTATACGATTTTTACGATCTTATTAGAAATCGTCGTTACAGATATTTCAGTTTTGTTCCTATTAGGAATCAGTGAATCTTCTTACGACGATAATTCGTTCGATAAAACTACGAGATATCGATCATTTATTATACCTGTACAAAGATATAGCATTCTTGAATGATATCGCGAAAATAACATTTCCGAACTAACGATTGCATCTGATTTTAGGAATTACAGTCTTTTTCATAATATTCCGGATGCCGCCGCGAGATCTTTCAAACCGTTTTATAAGGAGAGATCTTCGCAATCGGCTGCCGAAGCTATGAATAAAGACGGAATTCTCTTTTTTGGTCTTTTATCAGACCTGGCGATCGCTTGTTGGAACAGCATACGACATTCCGAATACGACACTAAAAATATCGAAAAGGTTGTCATAAATCCGGATACGCTTCAATTTCCATCCGGCCTGAAGGTACGAACTCCGATGAAAACCTCGGATATTCGATAAATGAAATACACAATTCACAATCGAAATTTACAACATGTTCCGTAGCCGTTTAACTTCTACCGGAACGCGTAACTGACTTACGCATCTAGTGTCACTCCAAAAAAATCAACGTTCCGCTTTGCGTATTCATTCGATTACGAAAGAATCGAGAAACATCGCTGCCAATAAAAGATCCTTGCGCTTCCCGTTGCTTAGTCGGGACAAATATTTGCGTATAACTAACTCGATACTTCTCTTTATTTTCGTAGCTCGTAACGCCTAAGAGCGGCCGTGAAGAAATGTGGGTGATCACCTCGTCGTTCCAAAGATTTATGACCGGCACAATGAGAGAAAACGAAACCAACTTTCGTATCCAAGCTGGATTCGTCGATGAGTTGGTGCGCGGCACCAAGTGCGACGTTCCGTCGCGAGACACGCGTTTTCACGTACCGTTACAATTTCCGAAATGAACGTCGTGGCACCGTGAGTTTCGTCGACCGGATCTCGATGCTCGGACGTTCCACGAATTCTTTCGTGTCTCCACGGAATCGATGCTACCTGTAAAACGTCCAAATCCACCATATTTGTCGCTTTACGCTAGAAAATTTCATCGTCCTCTCGGTAAGGTAGCGACTACGAGATCAACGGGGTACAGCTTCTTCGTTGATCACGGATAAGAAAAAGAGCGCTGTCTTTTTCAATAGAGATCGTAGACGTCACTCGCGGAGCTATCACGCGTAATCGCCGGTCCGGAGTATCGCCAATTCAAAGACGTTTCGAATATCGTCCATTCTCACGATTTTATTTATCTTCCGTATCAACGGAAGTATCAACGAACGTGTTGTCGACGGTTCACGGACGATTTTAAGGGCTTGCTAAAACCTTTTTAAATCCTATCGCGAATATAGAATTAAAATCTATATATATATATAGAATATTAATTTTGTACTTACGAAATAGCGGAGTGTAACAGTTCGCGCACGTTAACCGGACTATCGTAAAGTTCCTCGAATTATTGATATCGTTTAGAATACGTAGTCGTTTAACCACGAGACTGTAGAACATCTAAGCGACTTTGTAAGTCGTCGTTCGAGTCTACGTGAAAGTGTATTTTAGAAATTGCCGCATTAGCTTTCAAAAGTGAGATTGTAAATCGCTATAGATCTTAATTTTTATGCCTTATTATAAACGAAAAATGATTTTTTTTCCTGGCAATTTACGATATCGAATGCAGATCGATGGAATTTACATTTATTTATATTTATGATTGAACACGCGGGGTTCAATGATTCCATGGATATCTCGTTTGTACGTGTTTAGGACGGAACAGGTTTCTAGATAATAGATACAAATGAATTAGATACGATTAGACGAATCAAAATGTACCTTATTATTTGAATTTTATTCTTATCTATATTTAAATTTAATTTATCTCTAGAGGGGAAACTATAATAGTTTATATGAATTTCGAATCGAACGAATATATGAATAGGAAACGAGGTTATTTCAAGGAGATTTTGTAGATAATAGTGTTATTCTCGAACAGAATGATCCATTTGGTAAAGTCGAGACGCGTCCAACGTCGATCTTCCGTGTAACTGTAAGGAAAAGGGCTTTATGTGATGAATAAAGTACGAAAACAAATTAAAAATTGAGACAATTTTTGTTATATTTTTAAAAAAATGTCAAGGGCTTGATACTTTTTCGACTACCATTTATTTAACTGACCGCCATCCATTGGATTTTTGGTGGGACTACGACTTTGTTACAAAGATAGCAAGAGTGCGCAGAAACGAAATGTACGAGTCACGTGTAAAATTTTTATCCGGGTAGCAGGAAAAAAGTTAGTAAGTGGTTCGAATCGTGCGAGAGAGAGAGAGAGAGTGGGGGGGGAGGGGGGATCCCCCCTCCCTCTCTACTGGAAATAAAGGATAGCGACAAAGAAGATGGCTACGCCCACGATTGTATTTAAAAATACATATGTTTCCATATTTAATTATCGAAAGGTAGAAATACTTGGCGTGTATTTGCGTTAATTAGCAATCGAAGGAGAGATCTCAGCGAAAAAATATATACGTATAACGAAGATTGCGTCGGCGAATGTAGTTTCTCAAGGTACTAATACGTATCGCGTATAGTTAGTTTAGCATACGATCGAACGAGCAGACTTAATTATTCCGTTTAGTTAGAGTTTGTCACTTGAAGTGACATCGACGAGCAAACAGCGTTGTTTAATCAACGACCAAACGTAACGAGTCAAGTGTCTCGATCGATAAAAACTTTCAGACGAGGATAATCAGTTCCTTTCGCGTAACGCGCATACTTATATATATATATATATATATATATATTTCCATTGAGTCGCTTGCTCGCGTCGCTATCAGGTCAGCGAGCCGTGCCTCGTCTTTTTAGTTCTCGATGATTCGTATGTATATATAGACACAGGTGTTTAAACGCGACTCTGGTCTATCTGGTTTTTACGAATTCGAGTTGATTTCTTGCTCGCGCGTCTATAATAGAGCGTTCTTTCGTCGGTCGTTGAGAAGATCGTAAGGCATTTCGGAAGGAACGAGGACGACGAGTTTCGATCACTCGATAACGGGAACGGAACGTATCGAGCCAATCTCTATCAAACGCGTTCGACGGAGTGTTTCCGATCGAAGAAAAATTTCGTACGTGCTTAAAGCTTCGAAGATGCGGGGGTTGCTATCGTCCTGGTTGTTGTTGGTGTCGCTCGTTCTATCTTTGAAATCGTCTTACGAATACTATCACGAACCACGACTCGATACGGTTTACGAATGGAAGTACATCGATTTTAAGTGGAAGAACGAGCAGGATAGGAAGGATGCCCTTTCTCGTGGCGAGTACGATTACACGGAACAAATCCCCATAGACGTGGACAAGAGCGAAGGTAAAGGTCTCTCTCGATCGTAAGTTTCATCAACGTTAAAGGGATGCGTCGAATTCACGCCGGGACGAGCCTCGACGATCGATTCGTGTCGATCGAATCTTTCGATCACGATCACAGACCAAAGAGAAAATTTCTCATTAAATATGTCGCTGTCGCGCCATCGACGAAAGATCAATCGCCATTAGCGAGACTTTAATCGGTTAGAATCGTCGTTATTTATCGTTAGTCGAGTAAAATCACCATCGTTCGTCGTACGATAATAGTCAACGGAGGAGAATTCTTATTTAATAGACGTTATAAGATACTTCTATCGTAATAACGTTTACGAAACAACGCGATCGTTTCTCTTGTCGTTCCGTCTTCTCCTCTTTTCTCGACAATGTATTTCCTTCTCGCAACACCACCGACAATAACGACGACGAAACTCGACTATTTTACAGACGGTAGGATATTCGTTACTGTCATTCGGAAGGAAGGGGTTCCGGCGAGTTTAACGACCGTTTCGAAAGAACTCGGACCCGGTGGACCGCTCCTGGAGCCATACCCCGGCTGGGATTGGGTCAACAAAGGCGGTACTTGCGATCTTATCACCAACGTTTTCAGAGTCGCCGTAAGTATTCCCCGTTCCGATAGCGCTCGTACGACGACGATCGCGGATGGATGCTCTTCGAAATCAACGACCATTGAGTGTAATATCGTGAAAACGTAACTCTCCACAGATCGATCGTTGCAACAGATTATGGGTATTGGACAGTGGAAAATACGGCTACGATCAAGTTTGCGAGGCTCAAATTTTGGTCTTCGATCTGTCAACGGACGAATTGTTGAAAAGAATCAAGATACCGAGAGACAAGTCGGAAAATTCAAAAACGAAAGATGGTCTATTAGTGACGTTGATCGTAGAAACTTACGGTCTATTTTGCACAAAATCATACGTGAGTACTCGCCGAGTACATGTAAACGGAGTAATCAATCTCTCTCTTGTACGTCGAGCCGATCGAAGAATTTCTAATCGAAGAGATCGTTTCTTACTCTCGAACGCAGGTGTACATAGCCGACACCGTGGGATACGGATTGGTGGTATACGATGGCGAAAGCATTTGGCGTTTGGAATCGAACGTTTACGCGGGCAAGGCCGACGCGGCGAACATCACCGTGGACGATCAGAGCTTCCATCTACAGGAGGGAGTAATGGGTATGGCATTGACACCTGAGATCGGCAGAGGCCCCAGAATGCTGTATTTCAAACCGTTGGCTTCGTTCGACATGTACGCGGCAAAAACGTCCAACATCAGGAACTCCAAATACGGACATGGCGTTAAGTACTTGAAAGCCTCCGACATACTGCCGAGTCAATCGGCGGGACAAGCGTTCTCGTCGGATGGTACGCTTTTCTTTGGCCTGACCGCGCAGACGTCCATTGCCTGTTGGAATCCTTTCAGGGCCGTCGACCGACGCAACGTGGTGAGTCGATCGATCTCTTTCGCGATCGATCCTTCCATTTGATTCCACGATTACGATTTGTCCTTTCTTCTTTTGGATTCTTCTTTGCGATGCAACGTTGCTTCGCTATTTTTTTCCCCCTTCGGTATCGATTATTCGAGATATATATCCACGATGTTTATCAACGTGCCAACCGGATCGCGATTACGTGGTAGAACGCGATCTATAGATGTAACGACGATCACCTCGTGCCGCCGAAGGTGTAAAACGTCAGCGCAATCGTTGTACTTGAATCTTTAAACGAGGTTCCAACGATTATATTATATCTTTCATTTTCATAAATTCCATCGTTGTAATTTTAATGAGATATCTAACCGAAAAGCTCGCGATATCGCATCCCTTCTATCTCTCGATGCGATGTATATTTAACGTCGAGGAAACTACGAGTCTTAAACTTCTTTTCCTTCGTTACGTTACTTATCGTATGCAACGTGCGTTTAACCTTCGATGATATCGTAAGGTCTCTCGAATCTTTTAAAAATACAGAAGTACGCGAATGCAGCATCGCGATGTTTTTTTTTCAAAACAATTTACGAAGGACTTTATCGGCTGTACGGACATTCGATTTCGTTCGTTTGAAAAATAAATTTTTCAAAGACGCGTTAGCGAAACTTTCGTTATCGTTAACGTATCTCGTTATCGTTCTTCATCCAAAAACGTCTTCTATGCTAACAAGGACCTTCTGGATCTCCCTTTCTCAACGGTATTCGCTTCTTGAAATATCATTTTCCATTGACCTCTTTCTCTTCCCTCCATCTTTCTCCTTCCTCCTTACTCTCACTCTCGCTTCGTCGTTCGTAAGACGCGGTGATCGTGCAAGAACCGTGACCCTAACGCAATGACATTTCCCGATTGCCGTGTCTTACGACGTTCTACAACGAACGATTCGATATTCACGATGAAACGCTTCGTTGTTACTTAAAGGCTAGCTGCTTGATAGCTCTCTCGTGATTATATCACGTCGACGATACGATATTAAACGCGTCCTCCCCTAAACTTTCCAAGTTCGATCTGTTAACGTTATTCGTGCGAATAACGTACGTGTCGTAACAAGCGCGATTGAAACGATTTAAGCGTTAATAACTCTGACTTGGCGTTTTCTCGCGTTACAGGTGACGGTTATCGAGGATCGCGAAAGACTGCAGTTCACCAGTGGCGTTAAGGTCATTCCAAGGAACTATGCAACGGGCCAAAACGAGGAACTCTGGATCATGACAAATCGTCTGCAGAAGATCTACACCGAGACAATGAATTTCAACGATACCAACTTCAGAATCCTAAAAGGATCGATAGCGAATTTGGTGGCCGGTACGATATGCGAACGGCCATGGGATGTCAAGCCCTGGAACGACGATGGATTCTGGCCTTTTCATTTCGGGGAACGGATACCGTAAGGGACGCGCGAGAAGAACAAAATTCCAAGAAGCAAGATAGATGATATATCGATCGTATTCCTTTTAAGACTAGCCGTACGATTAAAATTATCCGCCAATGGTGTGAACTATGCGAAAAATGTTTTACGATAAAACGATAAAAGAACTACCTGGTATGTTGTACGTCTGATAGTCTAGCTTTCGTTACCGAAGTAAAACGCGTCTTCTAATTAGTCCGCCGCGTATCGGAGAGTCCTTCGTTCCTCGAGTGCCGCGCGTTCTTTTATCGCTGTCATAGTCGCAACTCTTAGACTTGGAACGTGACTCGTAAATACGATTCGTACGTGATTCGAATATCGTTCGGTTTAGTTGTCTCTCGGAGTCATCGTACCGTAATCCGTAAATCCAGTGGAATTACCTGACGCGTCAGATTATTCCGTGGAATCTCGCCGTTATGTTCGCTCGTTTCTCCGCTTCCCTTCAAAAGATATACACGGCTGACATTTTATTCGAAAAATGTACCGTTTTACTGGAAACGGACGAGCAGATAAACGCAACTTCTTCCGATCTATTTCCCTCGATTATAAACGATCTCGATCTCGATCTCGATTCCCTTACGTCTATTTTTCTCCGTCACTCTAAACGAATAATAAAAAGAAGTTATATTTTGGAGCGACTCGCGATAGTCGATCGGTTAATAGTTCAAGACAAAGTCAAAACTAACACGCGTCACACGCGTATATAACTTTCTTTCATTACGCGACGAAATCTCTCTCGTCGATACGTACGAGACTGTTATATTATATATGTACGACGCGCAATAATGCGTCCTATATATATTCGTGAAGTACCAATTAAGCGTCTTTATGTTTAAAACGTAAGGCATAAAAGAAGGAGATTAAAACAAAAGCGGAGAGAAAATTGGAGTAGTCGCGTACCGTTACGGAACGACTCTTCAAAGATATATCGTCGTCGTCGTCGTCGTCGTCGTCGTCGTCGTCGTCGTCGTCGGATTAAATAAGATTAA
Organism: Liostenogaster flavolineata; assembly: GCA_025433975.1. NCBI lineage: Eukaryota > Metazoa > Arthropoda > Insecta > Hymenoptera > Vespidae > Liostenogaster > Liostenogaster flavolineata. The sequence goes on from JAITYT010000072.1 coordinate 1,693,084, forward strand.
TTCGTTCGGTAATGCCTTCGCATCGCGCCGTAATATATTCTTTAAAATTCTCCTGGAAATAGGCTTTAAGAGGAGGAGGAGGAGGAACGTTATAGCGTAAGCGCGATACTACTTTCTCCGAGCAACGTTTTTCATCGATCGATTAACGGAAATCCTTAGGAAACTTCGTTTTATCGATTAGAGCGGTGAATCGATTCACTCGATCTGTCTATCTCTACGTTTCTCCTTATCGTTTTACTAATCGCTTGTTCATTTTTTAGAAAAAAGTACCATAAAAAATTGTGAAAACATCTTCGCATCGTCTATCATTTGCCGGATTTATTAACGATTGTACAGATTATGCCGTTATTTTACACTACGATTACAAGTCAACGAAACTCGGCGACTATCCACGATCCTACATTCCGGGACCTTCCTAAAATGTCCTAAATGACACGTAGAACCGAACGAAATCGACCGTCGAACGAACCCACGGACCATGAAAGGCGTTTCGTTAAAGCTGCTCGATGGTATCGATAGGAAAAGGAAGAAACATTTACACGTTAGATCGAAATAGCGATATTCGTGGCGTCGAATCAAGGAAGAAAGGGTTGATAATTTTGTTTTCTTTCCTCTTCCTTTTCTTTTCCCTTCTCGATGTTCTTCGTTGTTCACGCATATAATTTATTTATCGCGATTACGACGTCGTCGTAACGTTACATTTCACCGGCGCAGAAATCCATCGGCATGCAACGGCCGAGCTCAATGCTTTTCACAATTGTTCTCTGGAACGCGAAAAGTTGTATAAAGGATACGGATTTCGAGTCAGTCGATCGAGTAGTTCGGTCGCTCTGCGATCGCTGATGGAAAGTCCGAGCTTTTACGTGTTTCGTGTTTAACTTCGAATTGTCCGCGAAAGAAGGAACGAATAGATTCGTAAAGCGTGTCGATATAAAACGGATGGTACGATATACCACAGAAAGAAGGGTGGATTTTTTTTAACGAATTCGTCCATGATGAAATAAATTCGAGACTACGATTGTCGTCATGGATCGGTCTGTGCTTCCAAGAGGAAGCCATTAAGAAAGAAAGGATAAAAAATAAGAAAGTGTCTTAATTTTCAACGAGAAAGCGAAGTTTAACCCAACAGCGCTTCGATGGAGCGTCTCGCTTCGATAACGAGATCAACCGTCGTGTCGGAAGGACTCCCGAATTATTTTACAGGTAATGTAAATAGCGCACCATTCGCGTAGTTTCAATTTTCAACAACGACAGTCGAATTCGAAGGAATCGAACAAGATCGAATCGAAAGGAACGTTGGGTTCGGATTATTTCGATCCGTCGATTATCGATTATGTAGTAATACCTTCTACTACGAATATCGGAATGCCCGCACACGCGGTAAAAACCGTTGATTACAACGTTGCGCTGCTTGGCAAAGAGCCACTTTCGTTGGAATGCTCTCGCCAAAGGTAAAAAAGAGAATCGCACACGTCGCTGGGAGAAACGATTTTTATTTCACTTTTTGTTTTGGCTTATCTTTGGAACGGTTACGTCTACCGTGTGCCCCACGGTGAAACATTCGTCCAACATTCGCTATCCCTCGAGCCGACCGACCGAACGTTCAGTCGCTCGGCAATTCTCGATCAAACAAGAACAACAAATAGCCGAACAAAAGCGTCGAACGAATGAATCTCGTTCAGAGTGAATTCTCGTTCGTCGCGTTACACCTTCGACCTATCGATGATTAACTTTCCGTGTTTACTGCGTAAGTTAATTACATTCGCTTATTTCTCGGAGCAAGTGAAAAAACACGAGGAAGGCGACGACTATCCTTCGATCGCCTTCGAAGGGGATCCCGAAGGGGAATCGGCAAGCCGATTCGTTCCTTTTTCTTTATGCTCGACGTACGACTGAAAATCAAAGGCGAAAGAAGAAAGAAGACGAAAAAGAAACGAAGATTTTCAAGAGAGTTGGAAAGTTACCGCCGTTCGATCGCTTCACGTCGGCCAATGCGCGAAACTTTCTCGCACGATCTTATTAACCGTCGTCTTGCACAATTGGGACGCTACTACGTTCGTCTTACTTCCTCCTGATTTTGCAGAGATGCCATGACGAGGGGAAAAAGGAGCTTTGATCCACGGTCCGACGAGACCGACGACTGGTCGTCTTTCGTCGAGGATCCATGGCGTGGAGCGAGAGGATCGATGAAATCTCGCGTGGAAGTAGTCGGAGGCGTTCCTCAGGACCATTTTTTCAATCGAACACGAACTACGTGGACGAGTCCCATCGCGAGGTATCATCGCGAGTTCATCGATCGAAGGATTCGGCAACGCGATTCGGTTGACAAGAGCCGTAAGTCCGACACAGTTATAATAATTTACACGAACGTTTTTAATCGCGATCCTTTCTTTTAAAAGGGTATATCTTCGAAGCGTAGCTACTCTAGAACCAGCCGAGATCTAAAGGAAAATTATCTTTTTTAAGACTACGAATTATTACGAATAAGTCGTTAGAAAATTATCGCGTTACGTCGTCGATAATTCCTTCCATTTTTTCCGCGATTAAGTACAACAATGTATAATGGACGATCGTTACGGAAGGTCTATGCTCGTTGAACTTTCTCGAAGCTGTCCGAGATCTATTCGAAGTAATAGCAACGCGTGATAATTGCGCGATTTATTCCTTTAAAGAGAAAATACGTAATGCCCGTTAAACTGGAAAATGATATCGACTTTTGTTGATTCATTCAAATTCTCTTCGTGTCGTTATAGGAAACGAATGATATCGAAATCATCGAGAAAAAAAATGGCAGGATCGTGTTCGACGATACCACCCGTTCTCCTCGCGAGTGCGACAAAACAAACGCGATAATTCCGTAACGCGTAACACAGTTTTCCGTTCTTTGTACTAGAGGAGCGAGGACCGGTAGACAGTCGCTCGTTACGTGGTTGTAAAATTAATAAGGATTTCACCTCCTAGGTAGGCACTTGTACGTAAAAACAATGGACCAAGAGGCACCTGCCTGCCGTCTCCGTACAAAAAAAGTTAATAACGGTGCCTACTCGTGACCGTAAAACTGTCTCTTACGCTGGATTATTACGTAACGGCTACGGAGCGGTTGGATGTCTCTCGCGTCTCCGTCGACTGGTTAACCCTTGCGCGTTGTGACGCACAAAATCCATCGAATACCGAGGAGACCTCGCGTACGTTAAGAATACAAAACCGCGTCTCTTTGGTCCCCGCGTAAGAATAGAAAGTGATATAGTTTCGCTTCGATGCTGCAAGCGCGCCTTGAGAATATCAGTAAAAGAACAAACAAAGCGGTAAGCATGACCAAGCACGACGACAAAGTTCACGCCGTTTCTCGTATTCTCGTTCAAACGTTTCTAAACTCCGACGATCTAAATCCAAACTCAAATCTGAAAATTGGGGGGGCCTAACGCTTCGACGAGAGGTTTCGTTATCTCTGTCGCGCCGTTACATTTCGAACGATTTAACATCGATCGAGCGAGGACGAACGTCTTCGAACAGCCAACGTAGAACGTAGACGTTCTTACGTACGATGTGAATCGATTTGCTGTTCGCGCGTGTAACTCTCTGCTCGCTGTTTACTCTCCATTCTCACGAAGCGTTCGCGTCAATGGGGGAGGGGACTGCACGGCTAACGTGACTCGGAACGATATCGTCCTTATGCGAGAGGGGAAAGCTTCCGACGCGCGAGATTCCCAATCAACAATGAGCGCCTGCAAATAATGCAACTTTACCTATCGCGCGAGGAAAACGTAGGTGCATTTTTAATGACTTCTTCTAATGCGAGTGCGCAACGTCGCGACACCGCTTCCATCCAACTTACCCCCCTTTTATTTATCATCCATACTTGTTTCTACCGTTTCCTCTGTCTGAAAAAATATTACGTATCTCGATCGCACGAGTAGCTCGCGTAGTTTCTCATCGAAAAATTTAGCCGTTCGCCGAGCCGTAGACTTTCTCCTTCTCGAGTACGCCGAAGATGTCGAACACGTAACTTTCGTTCGATCTTATCGATCGCTTTTCATTTTCTCATTTCTTTCGATGCCCTTGAGGCAGGTATCGTTCGATAATGACACTGACATTAACAGCGTAGAAATTACATAATCGTACCAACGATATAATCGATCGAACTATAATAATCTTACCACTCTCGTAGAGGTCGATTAAAACTTTCGTAAAGTTTATAATTATTCGAAACGTTTCTTATTTCGCACTCGTCTCTTATACTATATAATTTTGTACGAATCTTTGCGATAATTTTGCGATTCTCCTCTTCCGTTCTTTTGTCTTTGCCAATGCCTGACCTTTCGCGAGTTTTGCTTTGGCACGAGATGTCACGAGCTCCGTGCCTCCCGCGTACCAACATCAATGACCTATAAGAACATAAAGCAAAGAAGTTAAGACGGCGTTCGTAGGATCCACGAAGGAACGAGAGGGAACATCTTCTTTACTTCGGGGAAGGGATTAGCCAGTCGCTCCTTTCGTAGTATCTAGGCGCACTTGCGACCCGGATAGCGAATATGGCAGTCAGGTATCATCCATGGTACCATCCCGCAAGATATCATCGCGATCGCGCATTCGTACGTCGCTTCTTCGTTATATCCTTCGCGGAAAAGTGTCGTCGATAAACGCTAACCGGTAAAGAAAACACGTAGATCTGAAAATTCGAAGTGCGTGTGACGTTTATTTTCGTCGGATCCTTAGAAAAGCGCGTCTTTCGGTAGGTATTTTACTCGACATTCCTTCCGAGTCTCTTACGAGCCTTGGACATCGTTTAACAACGAGTCCTTTCACCATTTCGTCGTACTTACAGAGAGACGTTTAGACTCGTTAGAAACCTTTGCATGCACGAACGTAACGTAAAAAATGCTTCTTCGGTGAAAGTATCTTCGTTCGTTTTCAACGATGATTTCTTCCGTAAAATTATACTTACGTGTCGATTTCGCGTGTTAAGTAGTAGAATGACCGACGATCTTTTCGCGCGATCTCTGTTTTATCGATTCGATGAAATTCGTTGACTATCGATGCGAAGATATACTTTCGCAAGAAGATTATGATGATAATTTATCAATTTTTTTTATCGAACCTACGAAAATTGCCTCGAGGGCATCCAAGATCATAACCGATCGATCGTATTTCACATCTTTTGCGTAACGATCGTCGCATCGATCTCGATTTTGTAACACGAGTGCCCGTGGCGAACTCGTGGCGAATTTAAATCGATCGAGAATCGCGTTAATCGTTTCGTTTTTTTCTTTTCGATGTCCCCCCTTTCGAATGACAAAATTTCTTCAATTTTGATAACCGTCAAGGATGCCTACGTGTACCGTTTATTACAGATATGGCGAATGTGATGTCGTGGCTTTTGTGGACGTCGCTGTTGGGTCTTCGTGAATTTACAGCTCACAAATCCTCCGACGTAATCTCGCAGGAACTTCAAGCACCATTATTTCCCGCGATACCAGTGTCCTCGTCATCGTCGTCGTCGTCGTCGTCTTCGGCATTTTTATCGGTTTGCCTTTTGACATTTACATTTATAATTTGCATTTTAAAGAGTAACGTTGTCCTTTCAAAGAATCATCGAACCGATCCGTTTCTTTTGCCATTCCATTTCTCGATATCGAAAATTATAGATGTTTGTCTCATCTATAGATACGGTCTTTTCTTTGTTTAGATGATTCATCGACTGGACATCGAGTTACATCGATTCTCTTATTCTTACTTGATTTTATTTTCTACGAAGAAGAACGACACGAATGTTCCTTCGAGATTCGTTAAAATGATCTTTGATCGCGTGAAACAGACTTGCCTACATTTTTCCTTCATCAGTCAGCAGGCAATTTGGATAATTCAGCGCCAAGACACGGAAACTTTATAACGTCCCCTCCCTGCGATTTACCATCTCGTGCGAACTCGCTAGAGAAAAACTTGCACGCGTCTACGGAATACAATAGTCATCTCTATGGTTCTACACCAGTCTCGATCGTCCATTTTACCGAATCTATCGAGAATAATGGCGATTTTCTAAGAAGAGATACCGACGTACTCAAGAACGATCCTCCTTCCGCGAATCAGCTCGATTTTCGCGGTTTCAATTACGAGTTTGATCGTAATCGAATTCAAGACGACGAGTATGTCGGACAAGCCATGAATCTGGTACGTATTCGTTTATATCTCGTAACGATTACTTAAAAGTTCCTTTATAAAGATAAGTTTAAATCGTGAAATTCATCCAGGTGTTCGCATGGTCGACGATCGATTTCGAATTCGAAAGTATCGAAGCACGAGATTCGGCCATATTTGATGGCGATTATATCGCGGAAAATAACTTGCCCTTGGGCTTAGAGATCTACCGCGACAAAGTTTTCGTTACTCTACCAAAGTGGAAACAAGGTATACCGGCAACTTTGGCGACGATTCCAAAATATTCGAGCACGAAGAATCCAAAGTTAAGACCTTATCCAAATTGGGATTGGCATCGATCGGGTAATTTAATGAATTTTATGAACTTCCGCGCGATATTAAGAGGCGCCGTCTGCCGTAGTAGGCTATAAAGTCTATATATATATATATATA
>JAITYT010000072.1:1710397-1720671 GCA_025433975.1 Liostenogaster flavolineata
ACCATTCCTTTCCTTACCGATCGCATAAATAAAAGTAGGCCAATATTATAGATAAAAGTGCTAGGGATGTAGTTAACGCGTAAAAGTCTCGAGCTTGAGATTGTTCCGTACGTATAGTGTCGGACGATTCGACATCTTCGACATCTTTGATCTCCTCTGTAGCAACATGGAAATACAATATTTCTGTGCGATGTCGACAAAATCTTTTATATAACCAAATACCTCCACCAATTAATATACTGTAACATAATAGCATTTATTTATCTCGAAGAAAATCATAAAACAGGTGATAATTACCATAATGCCAAAGCAGACAGAGTCAATAGTTGTAAGGTCGTAGCAGGTTCGGGATAACTACAGCAACTACCGTCACCAAAATTCATATGATTATTACAATGCGTATTTAATAATATTTGAACTTTGTGTCGCAACGATAACGGACTTGCCAAATATCCATCCGGGCTCTGTTCTATTACACCAGCGCCGACGAGTCTACTGCTTTCCCACATATAAACATTGCTGTGAGAGAATATCTACAAGTTAAAATTAACAAGACAGAGTTACGAAACGAAAAGTAACATCGATGAAATTATTATTAAGTACATCGTAGAGAAAGATTATTTTATAAATTTATTATTACCTCCACGGCTGCCTTATTGCACAAATTGATTCGCGCGTTGTCTATATTCGACAATTGCGCGGGCAATCTTTCTTTCAGTATCGGATCTTGCATCACCCAAAGAACTTGCGAGCCTTTTTTAGCCAAATACTCGGCTGGTTGTACCAATCGTACGAGACCCATACTATATTCCGAATATAATTGCGTGTCGCTGACATTGTTCGTGAGAATGTCAGCCGCCGCGCAGCCTGCGATAATCAAACTGGGAGGTTCGCCGTTCTAAGAGAAAGAAGAAGAAAATAATAGCGAATCGGTAATCACGCCGTGTTGCACCTTTACATCGATATTTCGTAATAGCGAACATTTACGATGATGTTTATAATGTGTACGCGTTACCATCCAGCTCCTAAAATCTTCTATCATGGTGCTATCCAGCCGAGGCCTCCATAAAAACTGCACGTTTAATCTCAGTTGCGTATCGGTAAAAGATAAATCGGAATTTTCTGGTAATTCCGTTAGATCTGATGTTTTGCCATCGATTACAAATTGCGATACGAAAGATTTATACAATTGCCTTATTCTAGCATCGCCGATAAACACAAAGAGATTACGGTGGCCCATGAAAGCCAAATATCTCATGCATCTTCTGCTATCTCTGATAAATAAAATTATCCAACGATATAGATAGTTCGATACGATACGAATAATAGCCCGCCGACATAGAACGCTTACGTTTGAGTATAACGATGCATCGTACAACCGTACGGTTGCCATTCTTTGTCGCCCTTGTATCTTCCTTGCGTCAGCAACCAATTACAAGAATCGCTTCCTAGAAAAATAACGAATCTACTCTATAATTTAACGATATAAACCGATATAAAGAACGTGCTAAAAAAATACGTCACCATAAATAAGATGCATAACACCATGATATAAAATAAAGCAGACGACAAGTGCAGTAGCTAATTTTTTTGCACTCGTCACTGTTATCAGACTAATGAAATATTCCGCTGAAGTCATGAATGTTTCTTCTTCTACTTGGACGAACACATTGTAAATTTTTAGTAGAAACTATTCCAAAATTCGTATATAACTATATGAAACAGATAAATAAAAATTAACGTACGATATTTTTCTTATTATCTACGGCAAACGATACTTATTACAAAATAAATGTCAGCTTAATGAATTTAAAAAAGAATTAGATATTAAAATTTGCCTTTAAATATGAGCGATACCTTTTCAATAATAACAATAACAATAACAATAACAACAACAACAACAACAACAACAATAATAATAACAACAGCAACGACAATAAGCTTAACGATATCGATTGTAATAATTTAATATAGATTCCCTTTTTTCATTACTTTATCATCACGACAAATATCATTCCAAATGAAAATTACGCGTCTAGGTTGTGGCGGCTCACAGACACGTGGCGCCCCCGTCTCCAGTGACGAAGACATCTAACTCGGCGGAGCACAGAACGCGCCGCCTGGGAGTTAGGCGCGATAATTAGATAAACACTGCGCGTAGCCCGTGTATCCAACGGATCTGCGGTTGCGTGTCACATCCGCGATGTCGCGCGGGTCGTGGGAAAGAGGGAAAAATGTAGATACGAAGCATCGCGAGGCACTCGCTCGACAGAATACGATGTAAAGAAACATACGGAAAATCTAGGGGATCGTTCGTTAGATGTTACTCACGGGGAAGAAGACTATCTATCGTCGAATCGTTCGCTCGATTTCGCCTGGTCTTTTTACTCTTTTTCGGTGTTGTCACTGATCTAGAAGTGGGAACGTGGATGAAGTTCTCCCACGCTTAACTTATTGTTAATTCGAACGTTTCTGTTCGTTTAATAAACGGAGGACGTCACCTGTGTCCTGACCGTGGCTACGTTCTTCAGTTGGTTTTCTTTTTTTGTAGATTTAACTTCTAGAGAATTCGAAAAATCGTTAACAAACAATAACGTTAATAAAATAGGTTTAATTTTTTCTAGAAGAAGCCAAATCGTGTCGACACACGCTTCTGTAACGACATTTTACATCGTAATCACGATTACTACTCGTTTGAAAGGAGTTGTTACGGCTCCTTCGGCTTTCATATTCCTCCGATTTAACGGAGTGGCGCTCGAGTTTGTTACCGTTATTTTTTATCATTCCCGCGAGCTTTGGAAGTGTACCCATCGCATTGTAAATCAATCCGGAGTACGCGAAAACAATTTAGAGGACGAGGACGCAAGACGCGAAGCTTTTTCTAAAGAATTCCGTGAATACGGCATATTCGAATAATGTCTCAGCCATCGGTGACAGCGTATTTTACTACGCGTAAGCGACAAGCTGTAGAAGACTTACGTCGTAAAGCTAAGGTACGAATTTCGGAAGGAAAGCATATATAGTTACAGATAACTAAATACAATAGTTCAGAACATTCTTGCTTGCTTCTCAGGAGGACGAGCCGAATACTAGTCCAAAAATTATACACATCCAAGAGGCGACTATCAACGCGAAAGATCCAACTGTGAAATCTGTCGTTCGTAATATTCAATTTGATTTACCTAATGACTGCACGCAGAAAGCTTCGAAGATAATGACGCGTTCGCGTGCTAAGCATAAATTGAACGTCGATGTTCCAAACGGTCAGACCGATATTCGTGAAACTTTCCTAAAGATGGAAAATAAGAAAATACTGTTTGAGAAGAAAGGTTTATTGAGTCCGAAGAAGAAATGTCCAACGACCCCGAAAAAAAAGACAACGAACGTACAAGAAAAAGAAGAAGAAGAAGAGAAGGAAAAAGAAGAATCTAACGCCGTTGTTGTCGAGCAATCCGCCGCTGGTTCTATCACACCGAAGAAATCGGCTAAAGGTAGATGTACTACGAGAGACATGGATTTAAATCAGATAAAAAACAAAATCAATAAATCCTCCAGACTCGTGGAACTTAAAGCATCGATCGATCGTATTAAGAAGCTCGATCAGCATTTGAAAGACGTTCAAGAACGGAACGATTCTAAAATACCTCAAATAGAAAAATTCGAAAAGATTCAAGTTGAAATACCAGTTAGGTAATGTATTTATATTTGTTGTACCGTAACGTGCATCATTATAATTTTTATTCTTACACATACGCGCGCGCGCGCGCGCGCGCACGCACGCACGTACACACATTTGGTTCGTCTTATATGTATACACATAGATATTTTTCATAACAGTCCACAAAAAATGTATAAGTCGCCGAGCAAAGTGATGTCTAGTCCTTCGAAAAGTGAGATGCTTCTGGAAAAGGCCAGTCCTCGACGTCGTATTTTATTTGAACCTAAAGAAACCACGAGTCCTATAAAGTGTAAACCGGACAAAGCACCCGTTTATCAAAGATATTTAGCATTGGCCGAAAAAGATACTACGACTTTGCCATTACCGTATAGTTACAGATTCTTGGCAGAAGTTTTTAGATGCATCGATACGGTATTACGCTCTACGTGTATATAATTCGTACATTATAAAAGTATCACATTTATTAATATAAATAATCACGATTATACGTTTTTAGGTCTCCGCAATGCTTTACAATCGCAAGGAGATAATTACCTTTAAGAAATTAAAGCCTGCCGTGCAAGAACTTTTACGGCATAACTTTGCCTTGGAACATTTGGCACAAATAAAAACTATTTATCCCGATGCGTATATCTTTCATCAGGAGAAACATAGAACTTTCGGTTCTGCGTCTAAAAAAGATAAGTACGATCTAATTTTAACGCCAAATATACAGAGCAAGAGTAGCTCGAACTTAGGCGATACCGACGATGATATATCGAAGCAAGCGTTAGAGACTAGTATGGGACCGGCGGTGCTCTTAGAAAGAAAGAGAAAGCTGTACAACACTTTACTGGGTAATTACTTTGAATAACGAATAATTTAATTATAAAATAAGATTGGTCGTTGACTTATAGTTTTATTTTTATTGCAGAAAAAGTCAAAGACGAACACGAAAAATTCTTACTAAATTTGGATGTGCCGATGGTGATACCGAGAGAGAAGATAATGCGTTGGCATCCTGAATTTAACGTCGACGGTTGCGAACGTATTCGACTATCCGATTTGCCGCAACCTCCTAACGTTGAAAAAGCAATTTCCGCTAAAGATGTACTCGGTACGTTTTTCTACGCGTGACGCATAATTTTAAAATATTTACAGATTTAATAAGTAAAGCATCCATTTACAAACGAAATTTGTTCTCAGAAAAAGCAAAATCTTTATTCAATTGCAATACGCGCATGGAAAAAGCTTTGGAACGATTGGCAAAAGCAAAAATGACTTCGGAATGTACTTCGCTGGAAGAAGCATCGCCTAAATCAACCGACATAAATAAATCGTGCGAAGAGCAAATTAAGAAAGTCGATATCACCATCGTAGATACTCCACCGGACACTCCGACTACAAAGAAAACTTATCTAAATACGGTATTCAAAGGCATTCCGAAAGCTATTCTCGAAAAGGTATAATTTTTGGACGTATATCTTGTGTATACAGCTCTACGATAGATTACGCGTTTGCCATACGGTTTCACCGAGATATATATTTTTAACGTTTAGGTTCGAGCGAAGCAAGCTGCGAAAGCATTGGACGCAATGACACGAACACCGAATGCAGATAAGGAAGCCGCTCTATATTCAAGATTACCCGAATTGGCAAAAATTCTTCGTAGTATCTTCGTCGCAGAGAAAAAAGGAGTTTTACCATTAGAACATGTATTGTCAATGTTAGATAATTCATTTAGAACAAAACTTACTCCATGCGAATTGGAGGAACATGTGCAAACGTTATGCAAATTATTACCTCTATGGATCGGTATACATAATGTACGAAAAGTTAATTATTTGAAACTTGCGAGAGACGTTGATCTAATCAATGTGATAAAGAAGTTAGAAATTTTGGCCAATGATAAGATCGCTATGTCGTAAAAATTAAAATCATTCGTTCCCTTGAATTATAATATTTTTTCTTCCGTACGAATGCAACTTTTATATTCTTTGTGGATGGCGATATAGTTACAGTTTGATATCGCGGATGTAAACCTAGCCACCTCCTACATGTCGCTCTATCGTGTAGAGTAAATATCTTCCTTTGACCTAAGTGTAAGCTATTTTTTTTAAAGATTATTTAAAAAGTTTAATAATAAGTATACGATGAAATGGGGATGTGACACGATAAAAGTAATTCATTAATTTAATTTTACTGGTCTAACAACGTTGCATGATAAATGTTAAAAATAATAATAATTATTACAATAAATTTTATGAATTTATTATTAAGAGCTTAAAATTTGATAAACTTGATTTATCGTCGGATGATCGCGATCCTTCGTAGACGAATGTCAATTACCGATACATTCGTCGAACGAGCGGTGTACGGAACGTTACGTACGATTACTTTAAAATTTACTTTATGTATTATAATTGAGAAAGTGGTTCTTATCGTGGTTATGGCTAAAGTTCTATTAAAGAAAAATAAATTGAAAAGAACATCCACGAGACAAGAACTAGAACTTTTAGAAAAATCGGTATGTATCGAATATAACCTCCAAACTAACCTCCTTTGCTAGACTTATTTTAACGAAAGTTCTTTTGTATTTTAGCAATTAATTGATAAAATATTACAATTAGAAGCCCACAATACCCAACTAAAAACAGTTATTAAGAAAACTTCTAACGATGAAACGAAAAAGAAACGTATTGATAAAATTCAGAAACAATTTGATTTTACGAAGTAAGTAATATCCAAGTAAGTCTATATTTTATATCTCTTTATCGTTGATCATAGTGAGATTCTGAAACCAGGATTTAATTTACATCAGTTTTTAGAGTTACTTTCGATAATCGTCGTCGTCGTCGTCGTCGTCGTCGTCGTCGTCGTATTTATAAATAATATTTTTATTTCTTCTTGTAGATGCCACAAGCGACATATATTGTTAAAGTTATATTATCTGGGTTGGGACTACGATGGGTTTGCTGTACAGGAAGATAGTAATAATACTATCGAGGATTATTTATTCGCAGCGTTAAGAAAGAGTTGCTGCATCGAAGCGCGCGAGAATGCTAATTATCATCGGTGCGGAAGAACCGACAAAGGTGTTAGCGCTTTCTCTCAAGTAATCTCTTTAGACGTACGTAGTAAATTAGACCCTGAAAATCAAAATGAATTACACGAAGAACTGCCATACTGTAAAATGTTAAATAGATTATTGCCGCGTAACGTAAGGTGCGTAGCATGGTGTCCCGCGCAAGATAATTTCTCCGCTAGATTTAATTGCAAACATAGGACGTATAAGTATATTTTTCCAAGAGGGAATTTAAATATAGACGCCATGAACAAAGCAGTTAAATACGCGATAGGGAGCCATGACTTTCGAAATATTTGTAAAATGGACGTAGCCAATGGCGTCATAAATTTTAGAAGGAATGTAATCGATGCATCGATTTCTACGAAAGAAACTGCTGGGTCGAAGAGTAGTTCAGGTAATATACAGAAAATACTCGCAATATGTATCTTATTTGTGTAATAATCGAAAGGATTGATTTCTGTTTCTTTTTTTTTTCGAGTTCTATACAATTTTAGAATTAAATGTATAGATGTTACACGTTTGATACATTTTATTTAATTTAATTTTAACATTATTTAAATATAATTGTAATACAGTTACAGTTAATACAGTCGTAAAACGTATTTATTATTATCGTTATACCCTGAATTACAAATTAATATTTTCCTAATGTTAGGATTATATTTTATCAGGATACGATATGTGCGAATTATTAATAACTAGTCAAGCATTTCTTTGGCATCAGATACGATGTTTAATGGGAGTGCTATTGTTAGTGGGACAAGGAAAAGAAGAGCCTGAAATTATATCCAAGCTTTTGGATATTAATAACTGCCCCCGTAAACCCCAATACAGCTTAGCTAATGAGATTCCCCTAAATCTTTATTGTTCCGAATACGAGAATAACGACGAATGGTTCTTCGAAGAAGCAGAAGTGACAAATATCATAAAAATTTTACAACAAGACTGGACATTAAACGCCGTAAAGTATGTATTCGTGTATTATATAATATCGTCGAATCTTGTTCTTAATATTTTATATTAAATGTTGATAGATCGACCATGATCAGGGATATGTTGTCGGATTTGGAAAGTTTTGTAAATTATACGGATACGTCGTTCCAAAGCGATAATTTACTTCTTGGTATTCGTTCGAAAATTTATCGACCGTTATTGAAGCGAGTAACTTGCGGTTAGTATACCACACGTTTGTTCGTACCTTTGTAATCGACGACAGATACCAATCGTAATATATCATATATTTCTTTCAGAGAGTTTAGAAAATAGGATCAAGCATTATGAAAAAAAGGGAAGGTTCGAATTATCGTATACCACGTAAGAATGCCGAGACGCGCGATATCTTTGAAAAAAGTAGTAGTAGTATATATTAAATAAATAAATAATTAAATAAATACATTTTATTACGACAAGGATGGACTTCTATGCTTATGGCTACTACTTATACGTTTATATAAAAATAGACTACATATTTTCTTATTTCTTAATTTTTAATGATTCGAAGAAGTATTTCATCTATTCGTTTTTACTCTGTATTCTTAATGTTTCAATTAAGCTTTATCGCTATATAAATGTATATTTATAAATTAAAAATTATCAATTTTAGAAACTATCGATGCCTTTATCGTAAGTATAGATCGGATAAAACTCATTCTTTCGCTAGAGATATTTTTAAGTAACTATTCAGTCTAATAAAATTATATGACATCGATCGTTGAATATTCGTTATGACGATTATAACGTTAGTACAACAGCTCTGTAAAGACAATGTCCCTGAAATCCTTCTCTAAGGCCAGGCCATAATACACACTTTATTCTTGTTCCGTTCGGATTGGGAGAACTGTGATGTCGTGCGTGAACTTCTCTTCGAAATTCAAGATCTTGAGCAACGTCCAATACCAAGGGCGTAGAACGGGATAAACAAGCCCAAGCAAGACTGGCACAAGCAGACGCGTAACTTTTTATTTCTATGCAATTTTTCAAACATGGAAAATCGTACAGCGTTCTTTCTA
The DNA here is from genome assembly GCA_025433975.1 of Liostenogaster flavolineata. Classification (NCBI taxonomy): domain Eukaryota; kingdom Metazoa; phylum Arthropoda; class Insecta; order Hymenoptera; family Vespidae; genus Liostenogaster; species Liostenogaster flavolineata. The sequence continues at coordinate 1,719,153 of JAITYT010000072.1, forward strand.
GTCGAGCAATCACTTGTTCGGCTACCTCTCGCATACCACTTTGAGCTCCAGAAATTGCTAATTGTCGTTTTATACATTCCTCTAGATGAGGAACTACTCGAGTAACGTTCGTGGTACCGTTAAGTATATGCAACGCTTCGTAACGTCTGGAAGTCTGAATCGCTCCGGCTGAACGCCACGATAGCTTTAAATAAGAATACATAAGGTACAATCGGGCATCGAAGAATTGTAGAAAATGACTATGCGTAGCACACGTATTCGTTTGTTAAATTTTACTTACTACGACTATCGAGTAAAGAATCTTAATTTTTAAGTCGGAAGCATTATCGAGTGAATCCAATGCATCCAGGGCATCCAAAGTATGCAGATGTGCCTGTGCGTACAATGCACCGTATCTTTCGGTAAGATATTCCATCGACGTATCGCCTGAAATCGATATTTGAAAATGCTCTATGGTATTACGAATGCCACATCCGTTCGTAACCACGGGCTCTGGTGTCGGGCTACAACTTTCATCGGTATGATATCCGGCACTACTAGATTCCTCCTCGTAGTCGTTGTTTCCAAGATTTTTATTGAAATGGAAAGCCTGAGAAAGAAGAACGATGCCAAAAAACGTGGAAATAGCGCGTAAATCAATTAATGTGTGCGAACCAACCTTTCCCAAGCGTGAATTGTCATTGCTCATTAATTGCAACGCAAGATCGCAACCCTTCGCAAATTGTAACAATTTTGCGGCCAAAGCTGGATTTTTTGTATTCGAGGCTGTAATCGATTTTCGCAAAGCTGTCCATTGTCTAAGAGCTTCTTTATCGTGTTCGACTCTACGTTTCAACTCGATCGATAAACTTTCCAAACCGCTCGAATTGTTAGCTTTCTCTAAGGTATTTAACAGACTCTGATTGTCAATGAGTCTCTGCTGAATTTCACTGTACTTGAGCGAAAGTTGTCTTTGATGCGAAGCCGCCTGTACACTTTGATTCGCTAAAGATAATACGAAATTATAAAGGTAGATGATGACAAGATCGTTGCTCAGTTTATATTTGAAATTAAAAATTATTTCATCATATTACAGTAACTTCATTCGAATTATCGTGCAACTGCATGTCGAAATGCTATCCGTACAATATACAATATTATCCGATGGGAAAAGTCAACGAAGTAATAATCGGTTCGTAAATTATTTAAGTATCCAATGGCACGCCTATCTTATTTATATCGGCACATTCCATCGAAGCGTCGTAGAAAGTAAGAAAATATAAAGTGAAACTTGAAAGTGAAAATAAAAATTTTGTATGTCACGGGACTGTCATTTAGCTTCTAGAAAACAGAAAGCGGACTTCAAGCCTCTTCTTTCACAAATCAATACGGCGTATAATCTTTCGTAACGAGTGTCGTTAGCAAAACGAAACGTCCAAAACAAAAGCTATTTTATACGTAGGTCACTATCTATATTTCGGGAACTCCCGAAATATATTTCCCGATTTTTTCGGGATTCCCCCCGAAAATTCCCGAGATT
>JAITYT010000720.1:5816-15816 GCA_025433975.1 Liostenogaster flavolineata
ACGAAGTGAAGCAATCAATTCGTAAACTTTAGTTAATCAATTTGATATGTGTACATGTAACGTTCAGACTCACGTGATTCCTTAATTTATATTTTATTATCCGTTTCTAATTATTATTATTATTATTAATATTATCATTGAGATAATAATAAATGTTTCATTAATATTAAAGTGGGAAGTGATTCATTGTCTCTACTATAGAATAAGCAGAGACTAAGAAAATACACCTACCATAAATTGTTTTCCCATGTCTAGAGGCGATGCACCTATTACATTCTGAGGAATCTTTTCTAGCCCAACTTTTAATTGTATATCTGGAGGAGTTCCTCGGGATTTCAATCCTTAAGCGAGTATCTGCAAGGCGGTCTCTTAATTTTCTCTTTCTGAAACACATGAACAACATAGTTATAGTCGGACTCCGAGTACTTCTTTAGGACCTTAGGTGCCCTACCAGAATACGCAGCAGTCCGCTCCCCTTCGATATCGTGTCTATAAATGGTCTCTTCGTTCTTGTGAAAAAGATGTGGATTTCGATGCAGGCTTCAAGCATAAACTGAGCTCTACGGAAATCCTGATTTCCTTTCCATGCACTCAGTTTTGCATTAAAGTCCCCAGAAAGTAATACCTTACCTCTGGGAACTCCCCTCTTTCTCGTAAAGTCGTTAATTTCACTTGTCACCTCTTGTACATATTGCTCGAATTCCAGTACAGCTTTGTTAGGAGAGTGAGATACTCTAACGTAGAGGATTCCCATCCTCTCTACCGCATCATAGCTGGTCCCTTGCGGGATATTGCTGCAGTTCAAAGCTCTAATGTCATGTCGCTGCATCTTTGACATGTTTCCTCATTTTCGCACGTTGCCTACCTGAGTCCCAAATGGTGACTTTTGTTCCAACGTACGATGCTTTCAATTATTCAGAAGCTTGCGATCATGACTCTCAGTTGAAACTTCCCCTCTGTTTTATTCTTAAGAACCTCGACGTTGGGAACCGTCGTTTTCAAGGCTGTTAATCTCAATTTCTTCAACATAACTCCACTTAACTCAATCTCGCCGGCTGAGATATTGATACCCAAATAGTTGGCAAGATCCTCGAGGAATTCTATTTTGGTTAATAAGCGATCCATATTCTTGATTTCGATTGTATGTATACTACCCCATCCTAACCAATTGAGGTAGGCTTCGCGGGCGTAGTGGTTGAAAGGTAAATGCTGCCTAAGAGACTTACGGGTCTCGACGGGTGAGCTGCGTTTATCAGATCGGGCGCCGGCCTGCAGAGCCGAAAAAGTTTGGAGAGTGGCTCGCTTTGGAGACCGGAGAGGCCACCGGACCTACAGCTGGTGATGGTCTGGTATTTCTGCGCATTGGCGATTACGCGTTGATCGGGCGTATCTCGATCCCTCGCTCATGGGAGCCGTGTGAATAAGAACTTCATGCTAGGTGTCGTACGTTAAATCATTTGCAGTTTCTCTGTACATATTTGTATCAATGGTGTGACATGATGACTTCCATCAAGCGTTTTCCTTAGCGCCATATCCGATTCTATGGCTTTCTCCTTGTTTTGTAGGAAGTTCATCTACACGGGAGGGTATCCCTGCCCCACGTTAACACTTCTTTCCAGACCGTCACATAGCCTTTTTCCTCCCTCACTTCGACGACTTCCCTTCTCTTTTTCGTTTTCTTTAGAATATTTACTCTTACTCCGTGTCCTGCTTTTTACTTTTTAATGTCCAAGAATCCCCCTCTTGTTCAGACATCGCCGTATTGCTCCTTTACTGTAATATTCTACTTTTCTTGAATATTCAATACATTGACATATAATTATACCTTATATGTTGTGACGCACTTGGAGCAGATCTCGACTGCATCGCCTATGTTTCCTACTCTATGGTGCTTCACCTATTGGGAAGTCCACACACACTTCCAAGCCAACTTCGCTAACGACTCTTTCAGATATAGATCTCCCTCTTCTACCCATCGGACTTAACTCGTAGCTTGGTGGCTCTTTACTCTTTACTCTTACAGCTTCCAATCTGACACCTCCTTGCCTGGCACCTCTACACCACGACAAACTGGCGACCATGACGGGGTTGATAGAGGTCACTTAGATCTATCGAAACATTAGTAAAAATCGTAGTATCGTAGTTCAATAAACTGGCGTTATTCGACAGGTCGCCTAGGTCAGACGAATTTTCAAGAATTAATCGTATCAGTTAATATGTTGCCTAGACCAGATGAGTTTCCAAGAATCGGTTGCTTCGTTTGGTCGAACCGAGCATCGACATAAACACGAATCAAATTTGCTATGTGATCCATTACGAAACACATATACTTTTACACATATATGCAAATTGAAAAACATTCGTACATGTAAAATGTTCTCAATAAAAAATGAAGGGCGGAAATAAAATGAACATTTGCATTATTTATTACTTTAATATATACTTTAAGTGTTGTCCTCTAAACTCAATGTACTAATTTAAAGATAAGCTTTTTCCTCGCAATTTTATAAACTATTCAATCATTTGCAATATTGAGCTCACAAAGCTGCCGGAAAGTTAAGGCGGAGCGTACAGTTGGATGCGTCTTTACCATATACATCATCTTACGAATGATAAATAAGAAATTTCATTCCGTTTAATAAAACAACACTATTGCCTACACAATCTCCAAAAATATAATATTGAGATGACCACGATTCGCATAGGTTAATTTCTGCTCTAAAATAAAATAATTTGTTCCACTTTACCTTTGTTTACAACTTGTAGTTCTCTATTCACAATATTAAACATTCTATTTCAGGGACTTGGAGATTCACAACAATCACCACCTAACACACCACCATCTCCTAACGCGTCGCAAAGGAGAGATTCAACTAATACTCAATTAGTTGCATCAGATACTCGAGGAGGTCGTAGAGAAATAGGACGTGATTTCTTCAGCAATATTAGTAGTGATTTAAATGGTATCGCTGCTCAAACAAGTAGTATGTTCAGCGATTTATTCGGTATGTTAAAATGTTTCACATATTTTATTAAATTATTTAAATTTAAATTATTAAATTAAAATATTTAAATATATCATGATTTAAATATACAAAATAATATATAAAGTAATAAGAATTATACGTCAATACGATTCGTTATTTTAACAATATACTTTTAACCCTTTAGTTGGAGACCTATTTTTCCTTATCTTTCAGCTGGTGGGGAGCCAATCCACCGATTGTAATGATTTAAAAAGTTATTTTTATGTTTTCTTGCGCTTCTAAAGACACAAAGGTGAACTTATTCTGTTAAAATAAAAAAAAAGTTGTTTACCTTTTTTTTAACTTCTTTAACCCACCACGATAGCGACAGCGGTCGGTGGATAAAAAAATACTTTTTATAATATTTTATTCGTCAAACTGGTTAATTCTATAACAAAGATTACACGTATGGTTTAATCTGTTATAAACTTACGATATTAATTTTTATTTTCAGGCAGCAAAAATAATTCTAACCGAACAGCCGGTCTTCTTCCACAAATGCAAAAGTCAAAAGAGAAGACGTCAACATTTGGATCTTTCCCTAAAGGTTTTTGCAATAGTAAAATAAGATCTGATTACATTCATATTAAAACTATGAAATTAATTTGAATTTTTCGTGGATAAGTTTCAGGAAAGACGGGTCTTGTTGAACGTTCTGCATTAATAAAGCATTCTACGACAAAAGCTACTCAAGAAGAGATACAAAGAATGCAAAATGCAGAGAGATCAAGTACAAATAGTGATAATCAAGCTTTCTTGACAGATGTAAGTAATAATGAATGTTAATGTGATTACACGCAATATCAGATATGTTAACATTTCAATGTCACTGATAGGTTGTAACACAAGTACTGGCAGGAGAAGGAGTAGGTTGGCTTAAATTAAATAGATTAAAGAAATTGATGGAGGATGAAAACTATCGAGACTTGGTTGTTACGAAACTTAATAAAGGTCTTAATAGGAATATCAGTCCTGATGATCATATTGACGATATTGTAAGTTAACTGGGAATATTGTAACGTGATTATTTGTATTGTCTGATTTTCTTATAATTAAATAAAGCTATGTTACTTATAAAAAGATAATAAAAATACAAAAACAATGTCTTTTCAGTGCATCTCAAAAGGAGTTTACAAAGGAATGCTAAAGTGCCTTCAAGCGGTGGTTCATGGTCTTGCTCATACCTATAACAATTTTGGACTAGGTGGAATGGCTTCTATTTTTCAATTAATGGAAATAGCTCATACTCATTATTGGAGCAAAGATCTCTTAGAAGGAGGATTCGACAGTTCCTTAATGTCACAAGTACTAAAAATTTACATATATTATATATTATTTACTTTTTGAATTTTTGTTTTACTTGTTTTTTATGCATCATAATTTATAGACATCTACTCCCTTCGGTAGCAAGGAAAATCTAAAATCTCCACAGTCCCCAAATCACCCAGAAGTCACTGACTTAACGCAAAGGTTGGGTGCAACGCAAATGCAAGGTGAAATTATTTTTAATAATAATGTCTATCATGATGACATGCCAAATAATAAATATGCCAAATAAAAATAATTTAATTAAGAATAGAATAAAAGATATATTTATCGTTTAACTTAAGATTCAAGTAATTTTTTCTTTGATCTACAGAACTCCCGCAAGTACAGTTAGAAATGCAAGCTGCTCAAAGTAGTGATGTTAATCAATCGACGACGGACATGTTCCTAGATATGTTTACTAAGAAAGGGAAATTGTTCTCCAAACTGACTTCATTTGATTCTGAGGTAAGAAAAACGTAGTACTGCATTAAGTAAAACAACATTAAACTTTACATTAATGAATATAAATTAATTTTAATTAAATATTTCTTTAAGGTTAAATTAATTCTTTGTTTAACAACTACAGGGAAATATTATTTAATAATATGTAGAAAATATGAAACATTTATATTCAATAGATTCATAAATATTATAATATATTAAATATAACATTTTTTTTAACAGGACACATGTCACTTTAGGATATATCGTGTATATATTTACAATTTTTGCAGAAATTTATTTTCCATTGATGTGCTATCACAGAAATAAAGATTCTATTATATATTCTACGATATAATAGAAATTATCTTTTTGTTACATGATTTTATTTATAACAATTATTTATTTACTTTAAATTAAAGAAATGCATCCATCTGTAAATTATCTTCTAATCATGAATACGAAAAATTCTTAATGTTTTTTCAATTTATATAATAATAATACTGCTATAGTGAGACCTGATATATTTCAACAAATTTATTATAATCTCTAACTGTAATAACATGACTCGCTATGTTTCCTGCTATACTCTTAAAAAAATAAAGAATATCGATTTATCATTTTATCATTTAATAAGGGAAACTTGTAGAATAATTCGGTATGCGATAAACATATTCAAAGATAAGTAACTCCTCCTTTCATATGTTGAATATGCTATAAAATCGAACTGAAAATGATAAAAAAGCAAATTAATATCGATAATAACGAGTAATGTTAATACTTTCAAGAATCGATAAAAAAATAAAATATAATTCTTTTTAGCACTGTAAAAAGGAATTTTTTAATTTATTATACTTACAAAATCATCTCTGTTTGAAGATACAATATTCTTTTAACAATCCATTGTTTGAATTTCCTTCAATATCTTTTGCCTTTTCATTCTGTTTATTATTATTATTTATTTAAATTATTTTATTTTATCTATCCTTTTTCAGATTGATTATTTTCAAAGCGAAAGCCATATCAAATGAAGTTCCTAAGCCGTGAAACTATCTTGAATTTAGATAAATTATTCTATGTGCACACGTAATATGTTTTTAGAGTGGGCGGGGTGGTGGAACAGGAAGCAGCGAAGCTTTATCCACAGATGGAGGTAGCATTATCACTAATCCTGCTTTTCGGCAAGCGCATCAAGCTTCTTTCCGAAGTACTGTCTCTGATAGTGAGGTCGAACAAGGCAATGTAAATTATTTACTGAATTAGTTGCATTAGTTACGTAGATAATAAATTATGGATTTCTATTTTGGCTTAGATTTTGAATTTGTATCGCTATAATTATTGTAGATCGTACAATTGTAGTGCACGGTATCTTTTTAGAAATAATTAGGTGATAATTGAAAAAATAATATATAAATACAGAAATTATAAAATTACCCGCGCTATCAAACATAATAAACATATAAAAAGCCGTACTAAACAATTAGAGACACTATTGCCGTGTACGTAGGTATTTATGTTTAAAAGTATTTTTTTGAAATTTTGAATTGTTGTTTCTATTATTTACTCTTCTTCCTTCATTTTTTTTATCAAATAATAAATATTCGGTTCGGTAAGAATATTTTTACAATGATAATATGATAATAGATTTTTAAATAATAATAAGAAAATGTCATGCTATGATCGACCCATTTATTTATAGTTATGTTACGTAATCTTTTATAATTACCTTAACTGAATTTAACTAATAGAAAATGTTTAAACTTTCAACAACAAAAGTTTCTAGTACCTTCTGCATTATATTGATAACGCATTTTATTGTATGCGGCTATAATTTAAGTATAATTCCAATTTTATTTGCTTTTTAAAATATTACCATTTATCAATATCAAATTGTTTTGATTTATATTTAGTTCAACAAGATACTGACATTAGTTGCTTTTATATGCATATCAAAAATTCCAAATATTGTATTATATAACTGAGGGATGCAAGCCAATTTAACACCCTTTATATTTAATTTAATAATTTGTAGGTAAAACTTGTTACACATGCAGCTTTTAACAAAAATTCTTTATATATAAAAAAATATTTCCCTTGTTGATTATTTTACAATAATTTCATTTATATTACTCTTTTGCCTATGTAATTTTTTGATTTTAGTTTCCACGTCAAGGAAAACAACGTACCGGCAGTGTTTGGTCTAGTAAGTCATCATTGAGTACAGGATTCAGATATCATGGTGGAAGTTTAATATCTACTACAGCTTTGCCTAGTCCAGAAACTGCAAGGACATACCTGTTCGAAGGTAATTATTATTATGAATTGAACATTTTATCATTGTTACATTTAAACACAGAAATAATATTTTTTTCAAAGTTAAAATCTTATCTCTTTTCTATTTATATATTTCTTTTATATTTTATATTTTTAGGTCTTTTGGGAAAAGAGAGATCTTCTCTTTGGGATCAAATGCAATTCTGGGAGGATGCATTTTTGGATGCAGTTTCACAAGAACGAGATATGATAGGCATGGATCAAGGTCCTGGAGAGATGATGGAAAGGTTATCATTCTTAAATCTTTGTATAGTGTTACAATTTACATATATCGTCGTTAAAAAAATTGATTAAACTTTATACGAATCATTCGTTGATATCGTAATTTAAATAAAAATATTATCAAATGTTCTCAGTCGAAATATATAACGTCTTTGAATAATGATTTTTATTTTTCTTTTAGGTATAAAAGTTTAAGCGAAAGCGAAAGACGGCGACTAGAACATGATGAAGATAGATTATTATGTACCTTACTTCATAATCTTACAGCAATATTGGTCATGTTAAATGCAGACAAAAATGAAGTCAAACGTAAAGTACGAAGATTACTAGGGAAGAGTCACATCGGTCTTATCTATAGTCAGGAACTCAATCAACTACTCGATCAGATAAATAATCTTGTATGTCAATTTTTAAAATTAATGTTTTAATTTTATTTAAAAAATATTATTTAAGCGTTATCATCAAAAATAAGTAATTGGTGAATTATTAGAACGAAAAAGTAATTTTATCTTCATACAATGTTAATCATATTCAGCATGGAAATGACATCGACTTAAAACCACTGACGTCTCGACAAATCCATCGACAATCGTTCACCGTCCATGCAGGTGTCGACGCAGAAGGAGATTTACGTTTTCTCGAAGTACGACATGATGGTCTTGTTCTAAGATCGGTAAACGGTGTTATCGTGGAACGCTGGTGGTACGAACGATTGGTTAACATGACGTACAGTCCGAAGAACAAAGTTTTATGTTTGTGGAGGCGAAATGGTGGCCAAACACAGTTGCATAAATATTACACTAAAAAGGTAAATTGATTTTCTGAATGGTCCGCTATTTTTCCAATAAATGTAACTTTTCATTGACAATTTTCGTCCATGACATCGTGATTTTTCTGTTCGAACTATCGTTTGAATTTATTGGGTTGTTTATTTACTTTAGTGCAAGAATTTATACTACTGTATAAAAGATGCAATGGAAAAAGCTGCAGCTCGCGGTCGAGGTGGAAATATCGGCATCGAATTAGGAGGCGAATTTCCAGTTCAGGACATGCGCACCGGTGAGGGTGGACTTCTTCAGGTTTGCATGGAAGGTGTTGGTCTTCTCTTCGCTAATAGCAAGGTATGAACTTTTGCGTACGTTCATAACATATATTTCATTATTTATTAGCGAGAGGAAGGTAGGGGGGAGGATTTAGAAAAATTGGAAATCTAAATATCTAATTGTACAAATATTTTGTTTCTCTGTATCATAAAAATCGTGATTTACTAATATCAACATGTATATCAAAGCGAGATATTCTGAAGTTTTGTTCTTCATTCACTTATCTTATTATATTACTATTGTTATGGATTATTACATACAATCAATTATTTTTTCTTTCTGCGATATTAATATCGCATAACAAGTGTAATTATTTCAGTGACTGTAAATAACTCAAAGGGTGATATGTTATGTTACATCACGAGTTAATGATTCCTTTTAGGAAACAGCGTCGTTCCTCCCGATTCGATTCTATGATCAACGTCACGGCATTCGTCACATTCATAACGAGATATGATCGAGCGAATAATCTCGTAAATTTTCGATATGTCGTCGTGTATAAATCTTATTAAAAATCTTCAACGAGGCGAACGTCGTGAACGTCGAAACGCGACGAACGTATCCAGAGAGAATATCCATAGCTCGTCCATTATTTCTCTTATTAGTGTTCCATATTCTTTCATTTATTGAATCTCTCTCTCTCTCTCTCTCTCTCTCTCTCTCTCTCTCTCTCTCTCTCTTTCTGTGTTTATTCGTTATTGCATTGATGCAAGGACCACTCAATATTATCTCCCATCGCTAGCCAACACGATCTGCTTAATTTGTATCTGTACGTACATATTTTATCAGTTATATAAATTGGGTCTACGAGATCTGAGAGTGTAGGATCGAAAATGCTTGTACGCGTGCTCGATATTCAACGATTATAGTAACAATTACGAACGTTCTTGTCGTGAATATCGAATCAACGGATCTCGAATATATCAACTCGTGCAAATCATTGTATCGAGTACGAAAAGATAGAGAGATGTATAAAAAATAGGTAGAAAAAGAGCGAAAGAAAACGAGAAATAGGATCTTTAGAATCAAAAATAAAAGAACAATGGAAAAAAGAGAAACTGCACGCGCGTTCACACATCAACGACACATCGACGCCATAAGTATGGACTCGCGACAAAAACGCGATTAAATTAAGTGTTATGTGATGCTACGGAGTACCTAAGACTAAGAACGCTTGCTCTTTTTTTTTCTCGAAACTCTAGAGATTTGCGCGCGTCTTAATTATCTATCTACTTGCGTAATATCAATTTGGGATACCTACTTTCTTGTTAAGATACCACTGATTCCTTATCGATGATTTTGTTGGATAATGTTTCTGTTGAAGCGTTAATCAATGTTTTCTTGCATGGAGCTCGATGTGCAGCTGCAGACTCTTTTATCTGTATTATAATTATATACATTTGTGATCATTACATTGCGTAGGAATGAAGAAACTTTAGGGGACTACGTATTACCACACTACTATCAGTATTGTATTATTACTATTATACTATCTTATAATTTGTATTGAATGTTGGATGCCATCGTTATTACTTTTTTCTATGAATATCTAAAGATTTCCTTTCT
>JAITYT010000720.1:69311-84248 GCA_025433975.1 Liostenogaster flavolineata
TATACTTGTTTTTGGATAGCATATATATTATAAATATATTATAATTTCCAAAATTTAAAATTCAATTAATTGAATATCAATGTATACCAATTGCACTGCTCCAAGTTGATCAACAAGAGTCATGTCACCTGATATCATTCTTTGTAAGCTTTCATTAAATTCTCGTAATTGTTCCATTGTTTCATTTTTAGTTTCCTTGTACTCCAAATCACTGAGTTCACTTCTACAATATATATATTAGATCGTAACGTATGAAAAATCCGATTTTTATATGGAATGGAAAAACCAAACATCTTGTATATTATAACCATACAAAAATCGGACATTTCATACGTTACAAACCTAATAGATAAATAATAAAACAATGAAAATCATACTATTTATTAAATTATTAAAAACTACAATTTAATACAAAATATTTTTAACTTTTTACCTGCACTCCTCAAGATCTTCTAATTGTTGCATCAACCTATCTAACTGTTCTTCAAGATGTTTTTTTAACCGCTCAGTTTCAGCTTTACCGTGAGAGTTCATCATAAAATAAAAATAGTTAAATAACCTATAAAAGTGAAATAAAATGTTTTACAGAAAGCTAATGAACTTTAATGAAACTTTATAACGAATAAGTTCAATGTTGTAACTCTACATAAGAGTCTAATAGATCGGAATTAGAATCAGCCATATTGAATCACAAATTCATGTCGATATTTAAAAAATACAATCTTCTGATTTATACATTGTATTAATAAAATAAAATTATTTTCAAATAAAAATAAAAAAACTTGAAATTTTTAAGATTCTTTTGCAATCCAAATGAAAGAAAAATAATTTGATAACGACAAGACCCTCTTAACAAATTTTGTACAGAGAAGAATTTTATAAATAAAAACATAAATAAACTTTACTAACTTGCTTGGACCGAATAGTAATTATATAATTTATCTTAATTTTGTAACTGATAATAATGATTTCCATTCGAATATATATTTCAAATTTTTATGCATATATTACAAAGAGAAACAAACATTTGTAACATAACGTAAATTTAAAATACTAACTAATTTTTAAAATGATTTATTTTTCACAAATTCTATAATAATTGAAAAATTAAAAAATGTCTAATCAATATGATATATTGTGGTCAACTTTTGTGCCAACTGTAGATAATTCAGTACACTACTTTTCATGATAATGAAAATAAGTTTACTCATAATACATAGGTTGAAAAGTTTGGTAAATGTATCAGTCGTGAAATTACTTCAATGAAAACGTAAATTTGCTAAGTACTATCCACAGTATTTGTAGATACTTGTATCGGTTTGTATTTGAAATTGATGTGTATTTATTATTATAATGTATTCTTTAAGAATACATTGTATAGGGAAGAAAATATATTCTAAATGCATTACAAACAACTAACTACTACCAAAGTAAAAGGATATGTTTGAAAGCGATGATTGGAATTTTGACGAGGTATGTTTTAAATTTTAAACAAGCAATATTTCTTTTATCAAATACTCATACGTATTGTTGCAATATAAAACATTTACAATTATCTAACGCACTAATATAATACATTAACCTATTAATATAATTATATGTTGTAATTAATATTATGTACAAAAATTGTTTAAGCTATGCCATTTAACTTACGTTAATATGTTATTTATGTGTTTTAGGATTTTCTGCAAGATGCCGACAACAAAGCTGTACAATTCTTTTCTCAGGTTGAGTATAATGAGACAGAATTGCCTGTAAAAAAACGTAAAATGGAAACATACAGTTGTTCTTCTGTAACTAATGTAGAGATGCAAAAAATAACAGGAGATACCCCAAAATTATTTAAAACTAATGCAGAAAGTCTCTCGAAAAAACATGTTTTAAAAGTACTTGAAAAAAACTATTTGGAAAAAATTGATTCTTGCAATGTCCCAAACCATTGCAAAGAATCATTGCACTCTTCAAAGAATATTTCACAAGATATCTACAACACTACTAGTTTAAGTAATTGTGTTACTCAGAATAATACAATAAGAAGAAATTTAGTTCTTGATATCCTTAAAAGCAAAGATATTTCAAATAAAAACATTGAAAAGGTAGAAAAATTGATAGTAGATAATAAAGAAACACCTATCAGTTGTGCAAATTTAACTAATGATTGTAACAAGTCCAAAGAACTTTTTAATAATGTAGAAAGTTCTTTAAACGACTTATCTCAAGAAATGATGAACAAACAAAGTAAAAATAAATTTGATAAAATACACAATTACAATTCAAGAGATTTGTTAATTAAAAAACAAAATGAACTTCAAGAATTATCACTGTCAAAATTTGCAAACTCATATTTTAATACACATACAAAAAAAGTTATTATTAATGACGAACAAAATTCAAGAAGACAATTATTGATACAAAATTTAAAGCCATGCATTTCTAGTACTTCGGAATTTGATAAAATGGCAAAGAATTCCTCTTTTGCACATAAAACTGAAATACAAGCAAGCAAGAAGACAACCATGATTAGAAAATTTCCAGGTCCAGCTGGTTTATTACCAGATATCATGGATAATACTGATCTTCCTATATCATATTTAAAAAGTCTAGATGAAACTGTCAGGCTGCAACATAACAATGATTCGAATCTAAATGATTATTGTTCTCAAAATACAAAAAATCTTTTTATAGAAGGTGCATGGCAATTAATGCTAAATGATTTACCAACTGAATTTCTAAAAGGTTATGAAATTGCTACAATTAAGCAGATAGCAAATGCAAACCATTATCAATGCACAAAAGTACCATTTCTTGCAGGAATAATAGAACATATTGATCATAATCATGAGAATCCACCCATTATTCTTAAAGATATTACAGACACTATTCAAGGTATAATGCATCGAGATATTCCTTTAAAATACCCTGGTACTTTAGAACCAAATATTGTTATACTACTACAAGATGTGGGACTATTAAAAATTTCAGGAACTATACTTGTAAATAAGTATCATATTTTAATTTCACCTTCAAGTTTATTAGGAATCTATTCTTCTAAGGGAAAGATTATACATACTTCACAAATGGAATTTATTCTACAAAATAAACTAAATAATAAATCCAATAAAATACAACATAATGTAATTGAAACCGATAACAAAATACGGCGCATGGAGAAAAATATATCTAATAACAAACTTATAAAGGATATTGAAAAAATCAGCATGCCGCTTAATAAGAATAAAGATAGTACATCTTTTGAAATTTTCAGTCATTTTGATACTTCAGATTCAGATGTGGATGAACTAGCTTTTTCTTTACAGGAAATTACAAATTCACAAAATCAAAAGCAATTTCTAAAATCAAAATTGAGTGATAAATTACATGAAAGTAAATCTTTAAAAGAGTTAACCTTGATTAACAAAAAATATTCGGAAATTAACAGCATTGATTATCAAAAGAATTCATTAGATTGTCTTAAGCAATATCTTCCTAATTCTGATGTCAAAAAGTTAGCACCAATATCAAATGAAAAGGTTTCTAATACTGAGTGTTCAAATGTATCATTAAAGAATGAAGATATTGATAATATAACAAAATCTAAAATAGAGAATAAAGAAAACAATAAAAATAATAAATCATTTTCCTCAGAAACATCAAATATCAATGAAGAATGTAATGATAATTTAAACATAAATTTTAAAGCTAAAAATAAAGACCTTCATTCTAAGAAGAATATAATGCAACAACACAGTGTTCCAATAAGATCAAAATTATTGGCATTTAAAAGTAATGATATATTAACACAGATTGAAGTAGTAGATTCATCAGTTGAAAGTTTGAACGTAGAACCAAATGTATTAAAGGATAATACTGATTTATTTATCAACAAAGAATCATCATTTAAAAAAATGAATTGGATAAAAAATGCTATTAATGAGAATGAAAATGAAGACGATCCGTATGATGAAGTGTTATCACAACTAGACATAGATGCTATATTTAGTAATTACAAGTAGAAATATTAAATAGTTAAATTAAAGTATAAGATTATTATAATATTAATAAAAAATTACATATTTTTAAGTTATAAATTACAGTCTAAAATTAAGAATAATGCCAATTATAACTTAAAAGATACACAGATTTTAATGTTTAAGTAAAACTTATAATACACTCACAAGTTAATTAAATTAAATGTATATATGTTCATACTTTTTATAAACAAATTTTGTAACTATATTTAGTATAGCTACTTTCTTGATATATTGAATTAGCAGGGATATAATGCTACTTTAAAAAATATAATAATGTACAAAGTTGTTTTGATATTTTTCTTTATTTAAATGTTATTATACTTAAAACTATATTTTATTTTTCTGAGAAATTATACGTACAACTTCCTTAAAAACAGATTGCCTTTGATTGAAAAAATTTTTCTATATTATTTAATTAATTTTATAGAAATCGAAAATAATGAAATAGTTCTATATCAAGAAAATAAGAAAAACAATAAATTGTTTAATACCTCTTATAATAAAAAACAAATTCTCACTTTTTTGAAAATTTAAGTTTTGAGTGACGAGTGTCCTACTGAATTTGAGGTGCATTATGGACTGTCCTCCTACGATTCCTTTAACAACCACAAAAACATATTTCTTCTTCTTTAATTCACTATATTGTGAGTTATATATCTGTACATTTAATGAATCAAATTACAATTTAAAATGACTATGTCAATTAATAAATTACGTATTTCTAAAATGATAAAATAGTTCTTCCAGTTGATTAAAATTTAATTGTATATTTGTTCAAAGTACATATTAAAACATAAAACATAGATATTTTTATATAATATTACATTTATTAATGTATTTGTTGAATATTCTTTAATGCAGCTTATACTGATTGCTACTGAATTTGTTTGCATATGATAAATACATTGCAGTTAAAAGTAACACAATCGGTATTCGTCATCCGCCTGAACGAATTTAAGTTGATAATCTAATAATATTACTCAAGTTACGTTTCAAATTTATTACAGATAATCTAATTAAACGATTTAATACCAACGATATTGCATTTTGCCTATAAGTTAGATCAAAGATTATAATTTTTTCGTCCTTCAGTGGAATCATAATTAATTTTAGTAAACATTAAGATAATTATAAATAAGAAAGCAATTTAATCACTTTTTGTACTATGGTTAAAATATTGATTTGTAATTGTATAATTGTTTGTACGCAAATGAAAGATTGCATTTTTTAATCTCAATAATATGTATATCTAATATGTATAATAATATCAATAAATTATGTCCAGTATGCCGATACAGCGCAAAAATTAATAAAGCAACTGAAAGGAAACTAGTGTGTAATATAACTTCACTTTTGCTGAAAACTACGTGAGCTGTATAAGCTTTCGTATAACCTCATTTTTTGCTTAAAGCCAAGTGGGCTGAATAATAAGTTCTTGTATAAAGAGTAAATAAATATGTTCTACCATGAGTGACATACAACATTAATATTGAAAGTCTAACCAAGGAAAATTATGATTCCTGGAAAATGCACGTAGAAACAACCCTTGTAGAAAATGACCTAAGTGCTAGACAGATGGTTCAAAACCAAAACCCATCGTCACTGAAGATAACAAAACAGAGGTTGTTGCATGGGCAAAATTTAACAAAAAAGTAAAAGCAGACATCGTTCTTGAGGTAAGTCTATCTGAATTATGTCATCTAAGACATCGTAAAACGTCCAAAGATGCATAGATCGAATTGGAAAAGGTATGCGCTCCGAAGAAATCCGCGAAAAAGTCAACTCTTTTAAAGTAATTACTTTTCACAAAACTTGTGAACTGTGAAGATATGGTAGATAATTTAAATAAACTATTCTATGTAGTTAACAAATTACATGACATGGACGTAGCAGTGACGGATAATCTCTCGATAATTGTTCTGTACACGTACGAAACGATTATAAAAATATCAGATGTATTATCGAGTTTAATGATGCTCTACCAAACCCGTAATCACTAAAGATAACGCTTCTAGAAGAAGCCACAACAATGAAAAAGTTCAATAGAAATAATACACAAAAAGCCTTTAATGCCAAGTACGGAAAGGTTGCAAACAAGTCACCATACAATAAGAATAGCAAGATATGGAAAAAAGCAATATTGGCAATTATTGCCAATAGAAACGAATGGTACATCAACAATGGTGTTACGAGACTTCATTTTTCGTGTTGAAAAGTGTTATATATTAAAAGGTGAGTCTCACTGTTGGCGAAACTAGTTAAGTGAAAGAAATTGAAACTATACAATTAATTAGAATAGATAACAAAAAATGTTAGGTATATAAGATACAAGAACACTCTTTACGTTCCTGAACTAAGAACAAATCTCTTATCAGTATTAAAAGCAGCCAAAAATGGCAAAAAGGTTATTTTAGGAAAGATAAGACTGTAAAACAAAACAAAAAGAATAAAACAGCTGTCGTGCGCATAATGTTAGAGAATTGTATTTTATTGAATCTTTTTTTCCAATGGAAAAATATCAAATAGCTGAGAAAAAGAAGTGGCAAACATTACATGGTATCTAAGATACAGATATTTAAACAAAGCTGAAATCCAATCTCTAATTTTCAAAAACATGGTAGAGGAATTGATGTTACATAATAGGTAAAAAATCTATATGTGAAACCTGCATAAGAGACAAGCACATCATAGTTCTGTTCAAGCAGCAAGGCAAGAGAAGAAAATACATACTAAATTTGGTACATCCAGATGTCCATGGGTCTACACATTCCAAGTTCATAAATGGAACTATTTCACAGACGACAAGTCTAGATGGATTGAAATACACTTCTTGAAATCAAAGGCTGAAGTAAAAGAAACATTTAATAAATTTAAAGCTCATGCTAAAAATGAAAAGGAATGAAAAATCAAGGTTCTACGAATGGATAATGGATTAGAATATTGCAGAGAAGAATGTGGAAAATAATTTAAAAAGTAGGAAATTAAGCGCGAGAGAATTATATTCCCCAGCGAAATTAAGTTGCTGAAAGATTAAATAGAACACTAGTTAAAATGGCGAGGTGCATAGTCAATGCCCATTCAAGGCACTTTCGGTCGTCACGCCATTCGAATCATGGCATGGAAGAAAGCCGAATGTTTCACATCTCAGAATCTTCATATGTAAGAAGTATGTCTTGAATAAGACATCTAATAAAGACAAGTAAAATCATGACTGTGTGCTTTCCTCAGATACGTAGAAGACCTCAAAGCATATAGATTATTGGATTCTGAATTCCAAAAGATAATTAAAAGTAGAGATGCAAAATTTGTTGAACAAATCCAAAGAGAAAAGACAGATTATGGTAATATGGAAACAACGTTCATAAATAAAAGTACCCCGAACGAAGATAGAAATACATCACATGAAGATAAAAATAAAACGAGCTACTTAAATGATGGTTCGGACCAACTTATATGAAGCTTCAAGAGGGTGCTAGGAAGATGAAAGATAGTTAAAAGTCGGGCAAGTAGAAGACCCAAAAAACAATACAATTTGAAGCCTGTTCAACGCGGGGCTTGAATAATATACGAAAAAAATCTTACCATGGAAGGAGCACTTGATAAACCAAATCCAGGAAATTGGGTAAGCGCGATGAAGCGAAAATACAATGTTCTTGAAGTACGAACGCATGGACACCAGTTAATAAAAATGTGATTGGCTGTAGATGGATTCTGAGGATAAAGTATCGAGCTGGCAGAACCATCAAAAGACGTAAGGCTAGGTTAAAAGGGCGAAAGGCTCTGCCCAATAATCTAGTGTGCATTTTATAGAAACTTACGCGCCTGTGGCGAAAATAAGAAAATAAAAATCGTAGGAGTGCTAGAAACCGAATGAAACCTCTTTCTATTACAACTAGACGTTGAAATGGCATATATAAACGGTGATCTGGAAGAAGAAATCTACTTAGAGACTACAATCAGGAGAATTTCAAGGAGATAAAAAGACGGTTCTCCTACTGAAAAAAGCGATTTATAAATTAATACAATCTGGGAGGCAATGATTTCAAAAATTCGATGAAAAATTCAGAGTGCTAGGTTTGAAATCAGTAAATGTCGATAAATGCTTTTATGTACAAAAGTCAAAAGAAAGTATATTATTGGTCGTAGATACGTGGATGACATAATCAGCGACAAACCAAGTAAAAACATTTAATAAATTAAAAGAACTCAGTAGAAGGTACAAAATGAAAGATCTAGGATCATTGCAGTATTGTTTAGTTTTAGAATCTTAGAAAAATGTCAAAGATTAATACAGTTTCTGTATTTCAAAAAAAAATGTATTGTGGATATCTTAGATCGTTTTGGCATGACGGACACCATTGAAACCAAAAGCAAAATTAACCAAAGAAATAGAACTAGAAATGACAAATGATAAATTGGAAATGGAGTCCATGTCGTATCAATTTTTGATAGACTCTCTAATGTACATTGTGATTTACATCAAACCAGACATTACATATAGCACTAATACAAAGAAGATTTAACGAAAATCCTGGTAGAGAGCAGTAGACAGCGGCCAGAAAAGCTTTGCGATATTTAAAAGGGACGATAGCCTACCTTATAGTTTATAAGAAATCGGCACAAAAATTTTATGGGTTCTCAGATTCAGATTGGAGCAGTAACGTCGACGACGTCATAGACTAGTTACATATTTATATTAGGCGATGCAGCTGTCACATATGAGTCCCAGAGACAAAAGTATGTAGCTTTATCTAGTGACAAGACAGAGTATTTAGTGCTAACAAAGCCACCAAAGAGGCCATATATTTGTGAAGCCTCTTTAATAATTTTAATATATAATAATTTTAAATAGATACATTTTTTAAATTATATCGAAAAAGGGGATATCTAGGAGGGCACTTTTCGAGGGAGGACTTCCAAAAGGAGCATCCTCCCTAAAGGAAATCTTAATTATTATATCTATTTGGTTGAGTAAAATGCAATTTTGTATTTTTAGGTCAAATTAAAAGATAGAATTTTGTATTTAAAAAGAACTTTATTAAATAATGTATGCATTGTTTTGTTTGATAACTTTTTGCTATATCAATTGCAATTTCAAAATTCCATACGAAATTACTTTTTACTTGCTCCATCACACGAGATCTTTTCTTGTTTCTTTAATAAGATAGTTTAATTTCGGATGTAAATAATAGTTTGTAAACAAACAGTATTTGTTTTAAAGTGAATGAAAGTATTTAAGACACAGGAGAACAGTACATAAGACATACGAATAGTTACTTTGACCAATATATAAATAATAGTGCTAATAAAATATATTACATACATGGAGTATAACTGCGAACTTTTCATATTCTTATAGAAAAATAATTATAATTATATTTAAAAAATGGACTATAATTATATGTAATATTGTAAGTAAAACAAAACAAATATCGAATTATTTTATAGGGTTTAATCAAAATGATCCAAAGATAATGAAGATATAAGGTAATTCTTCGGAGCTTTACGAATGTATATAACTGAAATCGGAAATTACACTTAAGAACGTTTTCTCGTTGATAGACGATTCAGTCAAATAAATTTCTCAATTCAGTTATTTGAGTTGAATGAGCACAAACCAAAGATCTCTTCACTTCAAATGCAGACAAATTACGTTAGATAATCGTTTATGCTTATACTGTTACATATACCGTTGAATAATCGGGACTTATCAAGACTCCTCCAATGAATAAGCCTTGGAGTAACCTTTTCTAATCATAAAAGTCTTGTTTGTAAATCTTTCGTTTTAATTGTTTAGAAAACAGATTTATATTAGACCAATGTTAAAAAGTAGAGTTCATCGCATATATCGACATTAATATCATATAACAATTCAAGAGATCAACGTCGTACATTTTTCTGTAGATAATGATAATAATAATATTATACAATGTATATATTCTTAGTTGCCTAGATTATTTGCCTATTCAGATATTTAAAGTGTCTTCATTATGATTATATCACTATAATTCAAACGGTTAATTTGATGCACGGAATAAAGTCGAAATACTATTGAATTACCAATAAGATCAAAATAAAATAATAATAACAAGAAAGAAAAAAAGATTATATAGCGTTTCATGAAGTTTTTATATGGCTAACCGAACTTTGAATTATTTTCAGGGTTAAAATATAAGAAAGTTAATTTTTATTAAAAATACAATGAAGTCGATATCATTAATTTTATAATTCAATATGCAAAGATAATACGTTTATCGAAACTGACATACAAATTCGTTTTATTCATACATGTATTTTATTATAATAAGTTATCCTAAATTATAGATGGCTAATATATTTTTCGCGAACACCATCCGTGGAATTATTACGCTACAATGAAACCACTCGCGTCTTTTTAAGGAAGTTAAAAAACGAGTCAATATCTATCAATATTTGTACATGGCTACGTCATGGTCCATCTACAGCCAAACATGAATGTAATTGTGTTTTTTTAAGACATAAGAAATATTTCAAATATAGTTCGAGTGGCTTTAAAAGAATATAATAAAAAAGTGTTCTCTTCGTTTTTTGTAAATAAACATTTTTTTCCTTAATTGGTCTTATAACAGGAAATGAAATTTATTATAGTCATGCTCGAGTTATATTTCTCAGATGATTTTTCATCGTTTCATTTTGAACAAGGAAAATATGGTAGATAAAAAGAATTTTTTCTTTTGTTATGTCTTAACTTTGCTATGTGTAAATTTTCTAGGTGATTAGTTTTTTTTAATAAATAAACGCAGTTTTGTTTTCGGCGTATCTTACAACGAGCATTCTTAAAACATTCGTGTCTGTCCTTGAAGCGATCTAAAACATTTTGCCCTTGAAGTAATCTTAAAATTACAATGAATGCCAAGAAGGTGGCCAATCTTTAAGCCGGTTTACAATTAATAAGAAATTCTTAGTTGCCTAAATTATTTGCCTATTCAGATATTTAAAGTGTCTTCATTATGATTATATCATTATAATTCTTAATATTAAAAGTTCCTAATATTAAAGGTTCTTAATGTAAAAGTAATTTAAAATTCATAAATTAATTTAAAGTAGTAAGGTAACGTGAAAAAACGTAATATTATATTATACAATATTATACGTTAATTACATATTAGATTTTAGATCTTTTTTGATAATAACCAGAATAAATGGAAATGTAAATACATGAAACTACTTTGATACTTCGCGTATATTTATGAATTAAGGTGATCAACTTTTTTTCAATGAAAAGGAAGACATAAATAAATTAAAGAAACAAATATTGCAAATGTGCAAATCAAAATTTAAAATTTAAAATTAATTATTAAAACTGGAACTTAACAGCATAAACGCATAGGAATAAACATTACATTTTAAAATCAAATTATTTTATAATTCTATGACAACAGAGTTTAATAAACTTGTAAATAAAATGATGATTCGAAGATTTTAAAATTAATAATTAATTAATAAAACTTGAATTTGAACTAAATGAAAGTAGGTCTGTATGTCGAATATTCACTAGAAAATAAATAATTACTGTTTCAGTTCAGTAAGAATTGTAAGAAGTCAATAAGACTACTAATTCATTAAAGGATATCGCTAATTTATTTTAATGAAATAATAAATTAATATAATCGAAAATCGCAACGATTGCATTTTTGAAAAGTTTTTTTTCTGTATCCGATTGTAGTTACAACAAAATTAATTTCTACGTAAAATTAAATAAGCGGTTTTTTCATCTTTATAGGAAATTTTTGTTATTAAATATTTAGAGATTTACAAATTAGTTTTTACATATCGGAAAAGAGGACATCTAGGAGAACATTTTTCAAGGGAGGACAGAATTTCCAAAAGGAGGACGGTTGGCCACCTTAATGAATATAAATCGAAGAATAAGAAGATTTAGAAAGTCTGCACGAAAGTTCTTCTCTTTCAACCTTTTTATTGCCGTTAGTAATATTTATATAAGCTGTAACAATTGTCAAGGTGGAAAAACTTGTGAAAAGATATTTCATTCCTTCCTTCCACTTTTCCTTTCTCTTGTATATCCTTGATATCTGTCTATTCGCATACTTATTATAACGTAATAAATCTTAAAGATTCAATAAGATCGCTACTAAGTTACTCACTCATATGTTTTTAAAATTCCATTCGTCAATGAAAAAACAAAGTTGATCTACATCGTGATAAAATTGTGATTACACTATGAATGTCGAATATTTAAATAATATTCGTCGTGGATTATTCAAAAAAACAAATAATTTTAAATTTAAGCATCTAACCACTTTATCAATTAATTTGCGAATGATAAGAAATTCAACATTTTATATTACACGATCTAATAACTTCTTGTGGAATTCTTTTTTCTTTCTTTTTACTTTGTAACAAAATTGTGTAATTCGAGAAATTGTTGCTTGTTTGTCCTTGAAGCTAGCCACGTGATTCTTTTAAAACGTATCTCGCGTATACACATATTTATCGATCAATTTATCAAGACGCGTGGAAAAAAACATCACACAACGTTAATACTTATGTACACACATATACAAAGTAAATATACGTATATTGACGTCGCACGGTAATAAAAAATTCCTGCATCAAATTAAGTACTTCCTAAAAGTGTTACGTGATTTTTAAAATAATTTTTCAATTTTTTTTTGTATGTCCATTAAATATACATTGGCCTTAAGTTAAGACCTTTTACATGTTGTACAATGTCTTCTTTTGATTGTTCATTCATTTATCCATTTATTTGTTCGTTCGTTCATTCGCTCATTCCTCTTCACCTTTACCCTTGATTCGTCGAAGGTACTGGACTTTTGCATGTCCAGTTGCATGTATCCTATGCAGTTTTCTCGGAGTTGGTTTAGTACAATCTTTCACTGTCGGATGTTGGTGGGAGACCATCCTTGTCCAGTGCCTTTCGTTAATTTTTTTATAGTTTCCTATATGGGTGGAATGCTTAGTGCTCTCTTTATGTCGTTATTCCTTATATACCAGGGTGCGTCGGATATCAACCTAAATATTTTAGATAAATTCTGTTAAAATTATCGTTTACAACTGTATTTCAAAGAGGTTCTCTATACATCCAGATTAGTTTTACCATTGCATTTTTTTTCTATATTTTGAGTTTTGATCTCTTCTTAATTAGCCAGTATAACATTTTTTTCTTTGCAATGTGTTTTGTGCGAGAACTCCATATTAACCTTTTATCTAGTATTATTCCTAAATGTTTCGTCTTCGATTCTTGGGGCACAACTGTTTGATTTAAGTACACGTTCTTTTGTTCATGTCGATTCAGTAAAGTATATATTTCTACTTTTATGCGAGTTGATTGTTATTTTCCTTTTTTGCATTCATTTCTGAAGTAATCTTAATTTGTTTGTTACGTTGTGTGCTATAATAGAGTTGTCACTAATGTCATAGATTATGGTATCGTCCGCGAATGATAACACAGTTTTCGATTTTATTAGGAGGGTCTGCAGATAGATGGAAAAGAATATCAGATCTAAAATATCGCGATTGGTTTTGAACACATATCGCTGGTTCTCTTTTATTCATTGTAATATTTTGATCGATGTCAAATCGTAGTCGAAAATGAAGTTAATGTTGATATAGAAATAATACAATGAATGAAGACAATAAAAGTTATCGCCTTCTTTATTTTCGACATTTTCTATCGAGCGTTTTCTTTTTTTTCTTTTCCAAATAAACGCGCTAATATCTCATTTCTCAGGTCAATGATACCTGAAGACAAGAGAGTTTATATCACCGGCTTTGTTAAAGTATGCGCCTTATCGTTACCATATCTTGGATAATGATCACGTGCTTCTTTCTTCGAAAGCAAATTCATCGAACTTACGAAAGAAAAGATCGCTATTTTAATGTGCAATTTTTTTTCATTATATTTCGAATGGTCGATGAGCCTTTGTTGATCCACCTGACTCACCAGGTTAATCGATACTGTTATCGTTGATTAAAATCGCGTTTAAAGTTTTGTTTTGCACTTGTATTTGCAATGACGTGTTGAAATGTGTATATGATACGTAAGTCGCGCTAGAAATGCAAATATATAATTAGTTGGTCTTCTCAAAAAAGTACTGTCTCTTTTGTTTTTTCAACTTCACCTAATTTTTTTTCAAAACCATCGACATATCACTAGATACGTATTTGATTAAAAAGAAAACTCACATACCTTTGAGAATACGCAATTCTCTGTCGTTGAAATAATTTATACGATGATAAGCAAGCAAATGTAAGTTAAGTTGTGAATTACTGTAACATTTTTCACTCACGTGCAAACGTCGAGGTCGTTCGCTCACGAGGTTCGTTTCGCACACTTTTTACAAGAATCGCACAATCTACAATTTATGCTACCCAACCGGATTATTGTGAAACGTAATCTGTTACTCGGTTAATGTGACTCGTTCCAACAAGTTGTTAAGATTTCGTATCGTAACTTTTAAAATTGAAAACATTAACAAATTTTATTGCCAGTCTTTCTTTTTAATATTTTCTTATAATTATATCATCTGCAATTTTATTACCTGTTTATCTAGTTTTATATGAATAACAAAGAGGCATACTTGTATGGCGAACAAGAAATACTAGAAATAACGTTACCTGAAGTTTTATATTAATACATTGTGTGTAAGTACTTGCGAACATAACGTTAATATTGCTAACTAGTAAGATATTCGAAACTGTACTACTATAGAGTACGTACGAGTGTAATAATCCTAACAGGGAAAGTATACATATTTTACGTTATGCAAGATATTTTTTGAAATATTTCCTTGGTAGAAATTGATATATTTAAATATATATATATATANTACATACAGTTAATTACGAACTTAAGTGTATACGCATACTTGATGTACGTTTATTT
>JAITYT010000720.1:89807-102421 GCA_025433975.1 Liostenogaster flavolineata
GTCGCAAAAACATCATCATTTTTTAAGAAATCATAATGATCTTTGACACTATTCGAAATACGGTTAATTTTAATTTACCCGGCTAACAAGTCAATTAATCTCCAATTAATTAATTAATTAATTATTGAGAATAAATGATCCAAGATTAAAATAAGTTTTTATAACTAATGTGGCTTCATTAATGCGGTACATCGTCATTCAGGTTACGTAAATTATTTTTTCTCTTTTCATCACTTTCTCTGATCTTTCGTTTAAGCGCAATAATTCTCGGGTTCTTGACGATATGCAACGGGAAAGCAAAAAGACGCGAGAATAGGATGAAAAGATCAGGCCGCAAGGCTAATGATAATCTCTTGTCACTTGATTGACCTGACGATGGTACCAACTATGTAATTCAAGTGCATGGTCAACGTAATCGCAGCACAATCGTGACTTATCTATCAGGGTGTTGAAGTTTCTCGCAATAGTGTTAACTGTATGAAAAAAGATTTTCTTTATAAATTGCAAAGTAAACTCCAAGAGGTCAATAAACTCTTATTTTTCTTTCTATATAAAAAAAGCGCGTAAAACTTAATTTTCTCTTTTATTAAGCACCTAGTTAATTAGAATGCTGTGATTATTTTACCAATAAATTCTCAATGTCAAGATAAATTCAAATTTCTAAAATCTTCGATTCGTCGATTTTGATATATTTGCTTCTAAAAATAATAGAATATCGTTAACCAGTTGTAAGATAGATTAACTAAAGTTCAGAAATTAAAAAATCAAAACGGAACACACTTTACATCGAATAATTAATCGATTCATTTATTTTAAAAGTTACAAATAAGTCTCTAAATAAGTTTTTTTTATTTTTGATGCACGTTTCAACAGCGTTACATTGTGCAAGGAGAAAATATAGAAATATACGGCGATACAATCTCATCGATTGAAGAGACATATCCTGAAATTATTGAGCATTTCAGAGAAAAGATTTTGAAGTTATGACCGGTTCTAATGGTAAGTCTATCTTGAAATAAGTACGGTAAATTGATAAATAATTATAATTATGTTTAATTTGATATATTGGAAATCTAACGATGTTCTAACAAAAACGTTAAATATTTTATAAACGTTACTATTTCGATACATAGCACTATTTGATTAGAACATTGTATTAAACTTCTTATTATAGTTTATTATTTTTCTAGTTTATAATTTATTATTATTATTTATTATAGTTTATTATAGTATACTTCTTCAATGCAGAATAAACAATAGTTTAGAAACAAAAAAAAATATGACAACGAATTCCTCTTTGCTACATTTGTTATTTTCTTATCTTCTGTTATATCTTCTGGCAAATGTTGAAGGATGTGCATTTCTTTCATATCATAAAATAATGACATCTAAATTTTTCTCAACAACATATTATAAGCTATATATTATAAGCAACATAATATAATTGCAACATATAAATAAGATTAATAAATAAATATAAGCGATAAATAATATTTCATTATTACAAGATCAATTTTCTAATAGTTACGTTTTTGTAAGTTACGTGTAACTTTCATAATTATTACGATTAACTACTATATTAATAAATACCTCTTCATATGTACAGAAATATTGTTTATGCGCTTACATACATATCGATCATCGTACAAATACTATGAGTTCTTAAACATATCAAGGCTTCATATTATTGACTTTGCGATTTTATCAGTAAACAATTTAATTTAGATTTATACGTGTCGCGTTTATCCTTGAGATCTAGATACATCTGGTATCGTGACAAATATATTATGATTATTGTGTATAATTTTTTATGACAGTTAGTTAAACAATTAGAAATCTTTCAGCTTTTGAGAATTCAGACATTGAATGAAAACTGCAGTATTTTATTTGTGCAGGGTTGAAAAATGACGAAAAGTCGGAAGTTGAATGGCAAAAGATATGTACAAATCAAAATGAAAATGTAGTATGTACTTTTTCTTTCATAAACACTTTATTTTTTTTTATATACGTTATCCTTGTTATTAATGACAATTTACAATTACAGCAGATTTATGGATACGAAACAAGCGCATTTAAAACTACCGCAACTTATGTTTCCTATATACTAACGATTGGTTTCGTTAGGCTCTTCTTTCATTGGTATCCGCATTTACATCTTCATGCAACTCATAAGAAGTGCCCTTTAAATAAAGCAACGAAATTACTTATAATTGCAAGTATCTGAATTTTTTTAAAGATTTTGTAATCGTAGTATTATACAAGTGTTTATATTATAAAATTATCTATTATATATTGTGTATTAATTGACAAAATGTTACTAAAAATAATATCCAATAATTATGTATGCAGGATGATTATCAGGGGAAATATAAATCATATTTCGTAAAACATGTAAAAACTATATCCACTACAAATACAAGGTCAGTTAATTTAAAGTAATTATAACTTTCGATAATAAATGTAAATAATAAAATAATAATTATATGAATTTAATAATATTATAATATTATAAAATTGTTATTATACATCTATATTATACATGAAATAAATTATATTATGAATATAATAAATTATAATTATGAATAAATGAAATTCTTATTAAATTTATATTTACAGTTTAAAATTTAAGAATATATCGAACGATGACAGAGTAGACTTTATTGAAAGAATTAAGAATAAAAAAATGCAGTTCTATTTAGAAAATGGCACTAGATGTGAAGTCACAGAGTACAAGGCATTTTGGTGTAAAAAGCAGTGTTATATTTGGGATGTTAAGAAAAATGTATTTTCCAGACTTGTTGGAGTGAATAGCTCTACAAAATATTGTGATTTGCATCTTGATAAAACTAAAGGGCTTTCTAAAGAGGATCAATTACTTCGGTATGTAAAAATGTGTAATAAATAGATATTATATGATAATTATGTTCATAAGATTCTCTTTTCTAATTTGTATACATTCATGCAGGCATGTAGTATATGGAAACAATGAAATCGTTGTTCCAGTACAAAGTATAGGAGTACTGTTACTGTTAGAAATCTTAAACCCATTTTATATCTTCCAAATATTTACTTTGGCTGTATGGATCGCAGAAGGATATTTTTACTATGCTTGTGCTATAATCTGCATGTCATTCTATGGAATTACAACTTCTATAATACAAACACATAAGGTATATCTTTATTGCCTAATTATATACCTAATGTTTTTATGTAATAAAGATTTATATTTTTTAGAATCAATTGAATCTTCGTGGGACAGTTGCATCATCAGACACTGTACGTGTTTATAGAAATTCTGGTTTATTTGAAAATATTTCAAGTAATGAATTGGTACCGGGTGATATTATAGAATTACCTAATCAAAAAAAAATTGTTACATGCGATGCAGTTTTATTGAATGGACAGTGTATAATAAATGAATCTATGTTAACAGGTAAAGTCGTCTTTTTTATTATCTTTATTTTAATGGTGCATACCATTTTAAAAGTTATTTCTTTATACTTAGGTGAATCTGTACCAATTATGAAAACTTCACTGCCATCAAATCACATTCTATATGACCCAAAGGAATGCTCACATCATACTTTATACAGTGGTACTACCATAATCCAAACTAGGTTTGTACAAGGAAATTATTTTAATTAAAAATTAAAATCCATTAATATTATTGATAATTTAGATAAATATCAAATTTTATTTCATATCATAGGTGTTACGGAAGTAGTCCAGTTCTTGCAAGAGTAATCAGAACTGGTTTTCAAACTAATAAAGGTGCTTTAGTGGCAGCAATATTATATCCACCACCAACCGACTTCAAATTCGATCAAGATTCTTATAAATTTATTGCTATATTAGCATGCATCGCTACTTGTGGCTTTATATATACTATCGTAACCAAAGTGAGTTCGATAAAATTTGTTTAATTCTTAAATTAAATTTAAAATGAATGTCATTTTGTAGGCTTCGAGAGGAATTACAGTAGGTGATATTGTAATAAAAGCATTAGATATAATTACTATTGTCATACCTGTAGCTTTGCCAGCTGCAATGACAGTTGGAAAGTTATATGCACAAGCGCGATTAAAACGTGCACAAATATATTGCATTAATAATAGAGTTATTAATGTTTCTGGCAGTATAAATTGTGTGTGTTTTGATAAGGTGAGAATAAAGTCATAAATTAGTCGGCTTTTTCTTAAATAACTATTAATCTGCAGATTTGGAGGCAGTGAAATGTCAGATTTCTTCTTTACTTTGACCTACTTGTACAGACTGGAACACTGACAGAGGATGGTTTAGACATGTGGGGCATTGTACCATGTACAAATGGAATGTTTGATGAACCTGAGAAGAATGTGCCAAAACTACAACATCATCCTTTGTTTGAAGGAATGTTAGTTTGTCATAGTTTAACCAATATCGATGGAAAACTCAGTGGTGATCCTCTAGATATGAAGGTGATGCAAATTTTTGAAACCTTTTATTCTTATTATATTCACAGGTTTTATAAATTATTTTAAAAATAATTTATAAGATAATATTTTGAATATGTAAATTTATTATAGATGTTTGAAAGTACAGAGTGGATATTGGAAGAACCTGATACAATGCATTTAGATAAATATGATATTGTACCATCAACAATAGTAAAACCACCGAAAAATAAAATTAGTGTGGAAAATATAAAGATACCAGAGATTGGAATACTACAGCAATATCAATTCTCAAGTTTACTTCAACGAATGTCTGTCGTAATACATACTTTCGAATCGGAAGATTTCAAAGCCTATACCAAGGGGGCACCTGAAATAATACTAGGTTTAAGTAGGACAGAAACAATACCAAAAAATTGTATGGATGTCTTGAAGATGTATACAAAACAAGGTTATCGTGTAATAGCTATGGGACGCTCTATAATTACTACAACTAAGACCAAGGTAACATTTTTTTTAAACTTATTATGAAATTTTTATGTACAACGAGAATACAAAAATAACATATAATGTAGATTTCAAAAATGTCTCGAGATGAAATTGAACAAAATTTGGAGTTCCTAGGTTTGATTGTACTTGAAAACAGATTAAAAGAGCCAACTGTATCTGTAATTAAGGAACTTCGAGATGCCAACATGCATGTGATAATGATTACAGGTAAAAATATTATAATTTTTTAATTTTAATTGTATAAAATTATAAGCCTATTTTTATGTAATGTAAATGTTGTTAAAGGTGACAATATACAAACAGCTGTTAGCGTTGCCAAAGAATGTGGCATATTGTCTACTGATGAAATTCTTATAGATGTGGCTATTATTCCCGAATATAAAAAAACTCATCCAGAAATATCCTTTAATATAGAAAGTTCGAGTTTAGAATTGGTATCTATAAATATTTCTACAAAGTAGTATATTTTTTTTACAGTATTAAAATATAAATAATTATTTTTTATAGAATCATCAAAACAAAACGTTTTTAAGATCAACATTAAGAGATGTAGAGCAAGGTTCAGATGAGAAAAAATATAGATTTGCTTTAACAGGACAAACATGGCAGTTATTAAAAGAAAATTATCCTGACGTTGTTTCAAAGATATGTGTACGTGGAGCAATATTCGCAAGGATGACTAGTGATCAAAAACAACAATTAGTGCTAGAACTTATTCAACTTGGCTATTATGTCGGTATGTATTAATACAGATCGATATTTTTATAAAAATTCGAAAATGTTAATGTTACTATTTACTGTAGTTATGTGTGGTGATGGTGCAAATGATTGTGGAGCATTAAGAGCTGCACACGCTGGTGTATCTCTCTCTGAAGCAGAATCAAGGTAATCTTAAAATATATTAATATTCTTACAAATTAATCAATATGTAATTGACAGTAAATTGTTTTTTCCTTTTTCTTCTTTTTAGTGTCGCCAGTCCTTTTACTTCAAAGATAGCTGATATAACATGTGTTCCAAAAGTAATAAAACAAGGTAGAGCTGCCTTGGTTACATCTTTTGGAATTTTTAAGTTCATGGTTACATATTCTTTAACAGAATTTGTATCCGTTATTATTTTATATTCAATTGATTCAAACCTTACAGATCTTGAATATCTTTTTATTGATATTTGTCTGATAGTCAATATTGCTTTTTTCTTTGGAAAAACTGAAGCGTATAAGAAAAAATTAGCAAAAAATCCACCAATGACAAGCCTGTTGAGCTTTACACCATTGTTTTCTTTGTTACTACACATGATAATTATGATAATTTTTCAAATCATAGCTTATTATACCGTCCGAAAGTTTCCTTGGTTTACACCTTTTATTCATACTAATGACACAACATATAGTTGCTATGAAAACTACTCGGTTTATTGTGTTTCGATATTTCAGTACATAACGATGGCAATAATATTTTCTCGTGGAAAACCATATAGACAACCTATTTATACCAATGGCGCATTTACATTTTCTATTTTACTTTTGATATCTATTTGTATATATATTACAGTCTATCCAGCGAATTGGATAGTAAATGCATTAGAGTTACGTGTACCACCAGTTTATGATTGGAGAGTTATAATTTTAATACTTGCATTTGCAAATTTTTTAATATGTTATTTTATAGAAGTTTTTATAATACAATATGGCATTGAAAAGAAATTGAGTTCAAATTGTAATCAACCAGGAAAATTTAAAAAGCAATATTTGAAAGTAGAATATGAGCTAAAAAATAATTCAAATTGGCCAAAGTTGAATAATAAATTTCCAATTTTACCGATGACATCGAATACAGATAATATTATTAAAAGGATTTACATACAGGATTCGGAAAGTACAAATACCGAGAATAATCAATGTAATATTGAACATAGAGTACCTCATCAGACTTCAACAGTACAAAATGGATTAGATAACCCAGCATTTGACAATGATGATTCGATAAAATATTCAAATATCATGACTCGATTTTAATTATTGTATAGACATGAATCTGTATTCTTGTGATCTATTAAAACGGTTTATTATTAATTAATGGAATTAAGTTTCCATTAATTATTAAAATATCACGGCAATTTTGTATCCATACAATGAGATATTTCCAGAATATTTAATTAATTATCAAACAAGACAAAATTATTATTTAACAAAAATAACTATTATATTGGTTATCAGTATATTATTTTATTAATCATTCATAACATAGTTCATTTATTTACGTTTTATCAAATTATACAATTTTATCACTTTATACAATATGATTTTGTCTATTTAATATAAGTATTGCTTTATAAGTACTCCTTGTTCAAAATCTTTAGAAAACACGTGACTCTACTTTTTGCCTTGTAGGATCAACTGAAACTCGCGGTATTAATTTTGCATTAAATGTGAGAAGTACCAATTATATTCATATTGCGAATTTTTGGCCAAAGATAAGAAACATGAATCAGATTCATGATTCTATGGTTATGGAGCATTTGTCTCATTTTGATACTGTTTTTAGTTTCTGTTCAAAGTAATTTTGTACATTTTTTTATATAATAGACATATGCCGTTGATAGACCATAAATAAACTTGATTATACCATTGACTGACTCCAAAGTATTATATGAAAGTTGAGCATATGGCTCATTGCTTCAGAATCTTTTGATTCAAATATAGCATGCATTGACACAAATTAAACCACAAGGCAAGAGGTTATAAGTATACAAATAGTACCACAATTCTATCATGCTCTTAATATTTTTTTATACTTTTCTTATTGTTAATTATATTAGTATATCTTTAGATATATGTCTGTAAAAATTAATTGTCTTATTTAAATTCCAAACAAATTGAAATGTTTGTTACAATACAGTTCTATAAATAGTGTAACAGTATTTACTTAAGTATTAAAAATTATGAAAATAATATTTCATGAAATTATTTTAATATTTAACATGTATGTGCGAACGTATAATTATAAATAGATATAAAATAATGGTAATAATTTAAAGTTTATCCTTTTCACCGATTTTAGTGGTTGTTAAATATGTTGTAGAAATTGACATTTTGTATAATTTTTTTTTATATGGATAACAGCCGCTCGGCCTTAGCTTCCAAGATATTCCCAAGATCGTTACTAGTATTTTACTAGTATAATATTTTTAATCTTGCCCATATATGTGTATCTGTAGCACTCACAAGTATCCAGTACGTTCATTACTTTGCAACAACCATCACTGCATATGCGAAGGTATATGCACCCAATTCTGTTTTTACACGAACTTTTTTTACACAATTTTGATTTAATACAAATTAGAAATTAGAATTAATTATAAATAGTGCACCTGGCCATCCAGGCTTAGAACATCTAAATGTACAATTTTTTTTCTGCCACCTAATACTCATCCTTGATACAACGTATCAGATCAAGGTATAATTGCGACATTTAAAATATACTATGTAAAGCTATTTCAATACGTTTTGGACACACTGAACGATGAAACACTAACAATCATTGATGTGTGGAAGAAATTTTCAATTATGGATTGCATCAATCAAATTGAATTAGCACTGGCTGAATTAAGGCCATCAACTCGAATGCATGTTGAAAAGCTGTTTGGCCAGAATGTATTAAAAACAAAGATCCCGTCCTCCCTAATACGACCGAATTTTCCAGCATCATTACATTGGCACATACAATTGGCGAGGAATGATTCAATGATTTATCGTTTGAAGATACACTTTGTATGATACATATGCAATCTTAACGAAATAATATGTTTAAGATCCTAACATAAAATATTGTATTATTTTTGCTGATTTCTTAGGACTGGAACATATATTTTTTTACAATTCTTTTGATGCAATATATTTTTTTACACGTATTCTTTAGGAACGTATCTATCGTGTAAAAACAGAATTAGATATAATATAATGAAATTATATGAATATATTTAAACTTATGTTTTATTTTTTATTGTTCTACGTAAGTGCCTTGCAGTGGCCGAGTATAGATGCTGATTGTAGAAGTTTAAGGAGCTCTAAGGAAGAAGTTTTACATGAAAAATTAAGTGTAGAAATAAAATAAACACATTAATTGCATTATTTATTATTTAACGTATACATTGAGTTATCCTCCAAACTCAATGCACTTATAATATAATATATTATATAAATTTTCATTTGCAATATCTTTGAAAATATGATCTTTACTTATACATTTGAAAGAGAAAATAAGTAATATGGAAAGCGACATCAGTCGCATAGCGTGTATATTACCACGTATTTGCTGGGCGACTCGTATTGTGTAACACACAAATATAAAATTTATATTTAAATGAATGGCACGTATTGGAAAATAAAGCGAACTACGATTTTGTTATCAATATAACAGGACATAGGAAGAAACTCAGTCACTTATATGTGAAATATGTAACCTATCATTTATATCTCTGGGTAACAGAAAAAAAAATCGCTTGAATCGTACGAGATAAAATTCAATACGCGAAATAAAGAATACAAAGGAAAATTATCCACGGTGATAAAATTAGATGAGATACCTTGCATATGGGTATAAACAATCGGATAAAATTGATTTGGTGAACATGTTAGAAATAATTTAGTTAGTTAAAGAGTACGTTTGATTTTAAATAAGAATAAAATCAAAAGTGTGTAAATTATTTTTTATTTAAAAATAAATTTCTTTGTCCAAAAAATAAAATAAATTGCAAATAGTAAGACGAGAGCGTTTCTGATCTTCTGATCCTATAATTTCAATTCGTTTAGCATTATCTGTAATATAGATAACAATTTTATAAGAATCTATAAACAGCTTTTAATTTATATTTTGTAACTTACCAAGGATATCTTTATGCTTTTTTATAAGTATATCTTGAATCCACTCTCTATAACGAAGTACAACTCTGTTGATCATGTGTATTGTATGGTCATGTATAGTTGATTCAAGTAAAAGGTTTGGCAAAGTTGCAACAAAATCTTTGAATACTACTTCTCTAGAACATCAAAAGTACTTATAAAACATATATTATATATAGTTATTATCTACGACATTAATATTAAAATAAAAACTTTAAATATTCAAGCATTGTGTTACTGCTTACCCGTGCAATTCGTTTAATGTGTGGTTCAACATAATTTCACCAATTATTATAAATAACTGTAATTGTAATTCTTTTCTAGGTTGATTAGAACATACTTGTATAATAGTTTGCAATACAGACTTTAAACTGACATGATTTGCATACCATACTTTACTTGCCTTTAAAAATAAAGTCTTGAGAACTTTAATTAATAATTGTAATTCAGAATTATCATTATTTGTCCAGTTAGTGATTCTTTCTGCGTGAAAAAATAAAAATAAACACTGACAAACAGAGTAAAAATATTAAATTATATAATTATTAACAAAAATCTATTTTCAACTACCATTTAAGTAATTTATAATATAATTGCAATAGTTCTTGTTTGATTTATCTATTATTTGATTATTTGTATCTATAAATGATAGCCAAATATATACTTGACAAATGCCTAAGTTCTGTTCCAAACACTTTTCAGTAGTGTCAATATGACAAAAATCTTCTTGCCTTTTCTTAGTCCTTTCGAATATGGTTGCTTTACTATATGGAAATTTTAGAAATATCTTTTTTATATATGCATTTTGAAATAAAGTTTTAAACCGAAGTTTGACTCTTAAATAGTCTTCATAATCTAGCATATCAATATATTCACATAATAACTGTATAATTTCTATAATATATTTTAGTAATGCTGATGCTTCGGTAGAAATTATGCATTCTGTAACACTTGTATTTTTATTTTCCGGGCATAATTCTATCCAACTTTCAAACATTAAGGGCATTAATATATTCATATATTTAATAAGAGTTTCTACATCGGAATTTTTAATATCATTATTTATTAAGTTAAAACTTTCTTGAAAATCAATGTCATGCATCTGTGATTCGTTATCCTTATAAAGTGGAATATATTTAGTTTCTTTAGTCACATTTATAATTTTGGAATCAGCATTAAAACGTTGAATCTTCTGATCTTTTTTATAATTTATAATAGATAATAACATACTAGAAAGTCTTTCCAAAACATTTATTCTCCATTTAGTCGTAGTAGTTTTTGCATTCAATGTTATTGTTAATTGTCTTCCTGGTTTGTTTTCATTATGTAATTTTGAAATCAAATCCAAAAAATTTGGTAGCAATTTATGACTGTTCTTTGCAAGTAAGTTACCACAATTTTGTATTAAGACATCCAAAAATTGCAAAGAATCTTCTTTTATGTTAGGATCTATATGTGTCATGGCACATCTTAAGTGGGAAATTAAAGCATCATAAAATGGTATAAGCTGATCATTGGAAATAGGTTTCAAAATTAAATTTAAAACCTTCAATGAATCTCGTCGAATACTTTTTTCCTTATCAAGGGATAATGCAGATATACCTTGTAAGAGTGAAT
This sequence comes from Liostenogaster flavolineata, assembly GCA_025433975.1. Taxonomy (NCBI): domain Eukaryota; kingdom Metazoa; phylum Arthropoda; class Insecta; order Hymenoptera; family Vespidae; genus Liostenogaster; species Liostenogaster flavolineata. The sequence continues at coordinate 101,272 of JAITYT010000720.1, forward strand.
TTAATTCTAAATTTAAAATTTGTTGAGGATTTTTTAATAAAATTTCCTTTAATTCGTTAACTGCTTGTTGGCGAATTGTCAAATTATGATGTTGAAGTCGTATTAACAATTCCTAAATAATAACAGAATGAGTTATAAAAAATACAAATGCAGAAAAAATATAAGAAATTTTAGAAAATAATAATAATAATAAGTATAAATGTACCTTGACATTAAGTTTTCGTTTACTAAGAATTTCTGTTTCATCGTGTTGTTTTAGTTGTTCACGAATCACAATTTTTTTAACTTTGAATGATGTATTTGTAACATTTAAACCTTTTGGTAGAAGTTTAGGTTTCTTTGTTCTCAATTTTACCTTAGCCTTCTCAGATTTTAAATTCTTTAAATGTCTATGCCCCTTTCCCATTATAATTTAGACACAAGTATCGTTTATATAGTGGACACGTTCGGACAATTTTTATTAAAACAGTAAGGTTAGATTTTATTAAGTTATGCACTTATTACATATTGTTACGATGATAAGATACAAATTATCACAAATACACAAAGGATGTTAAAATTAATGAAATTTTTATAAAAAAATATACTAATTTTTAAATAATGTTCTTCTTTTTTATGTAAATTCATTTAAAAATGTCACTCGATTATTACAACTTATTATTTATTTTACACTTCTTAACCAATATTTTTAAATAAAATTTTTAACAATTATGGAATGAAAATATTTAAGCATCTTAATTTTAAATGAGATGAATAAGATACCTATCTTACAAAATTGGTTTTTAAAAAATATAAATGTAATACGGAAATGACCACTTTATATAAAATTGCAAATACAAAAGTAAATCATTGTTGACTTCAAAATTTGTTTCATATAATTTTTCTGTACATTACATTTAATATTTCAACAAAATTCGAATAAAAATATTGAATATCCCGTTTAAAAATTTAAGATGACTTTCATATCTCGATAAAAGGTTAATGACATATTGGTTGGATGCATTTCTTCGTACCATGTAACAGTCTTTAAGTCATTTTTCATACAAAAAGTAATTTACGAATATTTCAAAAATTGCATTAACATATTTTGGTTGCATATATATGAATATATGACATGATGTATATGTATATATATATATATATATATATA
>JAITYT010000722.1:23744-35750 GCA_025433975.1 Liostenogaster flavolineata
CGAGAAAACTTGTCAATTTTATTACCATATATATGAAAGAGAAATGTAATAATTTAACGATTGAAATACACAATTTAAAAAATAAGAAAATTGTTGCTCGCGCATATGAATTAGTGGTACATGTTTTCAAAGTGTTGTCCATTGGAATTGACACAGAACTGCGATCGTTTTCAAAAACTTTGAAATACGTCCTAACGTAGATGTAGGAATGCTGCGACTGCATTTTTTAAAACTATTTATCAGCTCTGCGATGTTTTGTAACTTTCAACGCATACCCATTGGTCACCCTGTATATCGGTGGTTAAAACCTGCGATATGTTAATCGGAAAACGACAGATTATAAACGATCTGTCTAACACTGCTTTAACTCCTCTGCGTCATATTTACAGTAAGAGAGAGAGAGAGAGAGAGAGAGAGGTGAGGAAGGAAGAGAGACAGAAGAGGGTCAAAAGAGGCAATCGGCACTTTGACCAGGCGAAGGACGCGCTGCGCGTCGCGTTAAGTGACCGTTTGGAGTGAACGCGAGGCACGCATTATTAAAGGTTTTAACGGTAACGCAAAGTACGCCTCTCGTTTCGATATCATCTCGCGTTTAGTCGCTCGAGTGGAACAAAGTTTACCTTTGTTCGGCTCGCCAATGAATTTTTCATCGAGTTACCGCGTACACGCGAAATGCCATTTAATTTTCGCTTCTCTCACTCCTGCGCTATGTAATTAAAATACATTTAAATTACGATTCGCGAGCGGGCTTAAAATTTACATTCGACCGAACGCGCGAGGAAAGAGCGAGTGAAAAGACCACGGTGGAAGCGGTGGAGAGCACCAGGCGAATAAAAAGAAAATTGACCGTCCAAACGAGTCGCTATGAGAAGTAAATTGTAAATAGCTACGCTATCCTATTCCAGCGCCATCCTTTCTCGCGCTTTTCGGCGTCGAGATGGACCGAAATAATTGATAGAGAAAAGGGAGAGGAGAAGACAGAACGAAAAAGGACGAAGCGTTTTATCGCCTTTCGCGTTCATTCCACCGAAGACGCGCGAATAATTCCGCGAAACTACGCGCGTCTCTCGTCGTGTTCGACTCGTCGCGCCTCCAGGATTCGACGCGATGAACACGAGCTCGTGAGAAGAAATCGGGAAAAAGCGAGGGGGAATGAAAGGCGAAAGGTGAGAGTGAGAGAAGGAAAAATAAAAAGGAAAAGTTGTCGTCGTCGTCGAAAACGCAGAAAACCGAGGGAAATTCCCGTCACGTAGTAAACGGAACAAACAAGGAGGAACGGTCGTGCCTCTAAAAGGCCGCGAAGACAACACGTTTCTGCTCTTTTCGAAGCGCTCCGAAAAGCTTCGTTATTACGTGTCTTTTTTTTCCTTCGTGCGTGCACGCGTCCGCGCGAAAAAGCCTCGCCTCGCGCGATCCCTCTAAACGCGTATGAATGGCTGGACGAGCGAGGATTTCCCGAGATGATAACAAGGGATCCGTCTCCTCTTCGAAGAAGGGATTTTCCGAGGAAAAGTATCGATCGACTTGGATTTGGGGATGTTGCGGACGATAAGCATCGATAATTCTACATTATTACGCGTCCTTCGTGCTTCCACGGATCCTCCTAGACTAGCCGAACTTTTTTAGATCCTTCTAATCGCAACGAATGGCTGAACAATGGAGGATTTACCGAGATCTCAAACTTACAGTCTTTTCAAAGAGGGGAGGAATATAATTTCTTCGGAGTTCTCGAAGAATTTTACGGGGAAAAGCATAAATAATTTGACATTATTTCGCGACTATCACCCTTGCGCAGATCCTTCTAGACTAGCCGAACTTCTTTAGATCCTTCTAATCGTAACGAATGGCTAAACACGGGAGGATTTACCGAGATCTCAAACTTACAGTCTTTTCAAACAGGAGAGGAATATAGTTTCCTCGGAATTCTCGAGGAATTTTCCGGGGAAAGGATCAATAATTTGATATTATTACGTGTCCTTCCTCATCTCACGTAGCATGGACTTCGATAGATTCTTCTAATCGCGACGAACGGCTAAAGAAGGGAGGATTTTCCTAGATGTCAAACTCACAGTCTTCTCAAAGAGGAGAGGTTCTTCCGAGTTCTCTGGGAAGCATCTACAATTACGGGACGTCATTTATGGAAAATAACCCGGGGAGAAGTATCGATCGACGCGAGCTGGAAAGCTGGGCTCGATAGGCTAGGCATCAACGATGAATAATCCGATAGACGGTTGTTGTTCGACGCAGCCTGTTTACGACGGAGGAATCGACCGCTTCGTACAAACATCGAACGAAGTCTGGGCGATACGATGACCACCGAGTGGAAGCAGCCTCCTGGTGCGTCCTGGAAACGTTTCGTTGCCTGTTATCGATCTATTCCGATTCGACGTAGAGACGTGAGAGAACCCAAGTTGCTCTGAAGGTCGGGCTATCGACTCGGACTCTTCGCTCTTGGAGTCGCTTTGTTCATTCCGATTAATCTGGCTGTTCTGTAACATCGTCGATAACAAAGAAGACAAAAAGACGAGCAAGAAATCATCGTCATTGAAAGTAACGTCAAGAGATCGGAGTTTATAGAGTTCATGGTGGCAGAGAAGGAGGAAAACCCCTCTCAACCGTCTTCGTTTTAATTGCCTGGACAATCGACGTCACTCGCACCGATAAAGGCGAGATACTCCGTCTCGTAACAAGACACGACGCGACGCGACAGCCTGACGAACGTGACGTCGAAAATGCACGGGACAGCGAGGTGCAATATCGCGCGAAATGGCAAGCGCGGATGCCGACAACGGCCAGGTAAACGTCGCTAGCCCCTATCCCCCGCCCCACCAAGGACAAGAACCCTGTTGATCTTGTCAAGCAGCCGTAGGGCTCCGAATGCCGTTGCGCTTGTTTCGCTTGGTTAATTAGTTCAATGAGAGTGGAATTCTCGACGTCGCTCTTTGTTTTGTCGATCTGGCCACCGGTTCGTCAAATCCACGAGTTTCCTCTCCAAACGACGCGCGATGCCTCTTCGGCTGATTCTACGCCTCCCTGCCTCTCTACCTGTTACACTGTTACACTGAACAATAGAACGCGCTCGTTCAGGTTCTCATCGAATTAGAATAGGCAGCGCGATAACGACGAATTTAGGAAATTTGTTCGATGAGCGACACTGATTAGGGTCGATAGCCTATCGTCAGAACTTTCCTTGAGGAAAATATCGTGGGATTGGGAGGATTTAAGAGTCGGTTATACGCACGCGGTTAATATCTATATTTTTTTATAATATATTGTTAATCGATGGTCAAAGTATTTATTCGATAATGCCACGCGGTGCAACAATTGCTCCGTACTGCGCTGACACTTTAGGACCGATACTACCCACACTCGACGCGCAATATTCTCGCTACAGAATAATAGCCACAACCGCAGCCACAGCAACGACCGATCGCTTGACACTTTCTCTAACTCTCTCCGATTCTTTTTCTCGGCACTGCCTTTGTACCACTAATAACCTAATCCCAAGCATTAAACGTACGATCCTACGATATCGTCGCAGCCTCTCGTGGCCCTAAGGAAGAAATTCAGCTCAGAAATTCAAGAAAAAAGAAGTTCGAATAAAATTCGAACACAACGACGTAGTGGCGTTGAACGACACGATGAAAAGCCACCGCGTTGGCATTTAGCAGCTAAGAGGTCAGCGATGCTTCGAAAATTGACGGAGCGCGCGAAAATAAGGCGAAACATCGACGGTATCTCGTCGATTCGCATTGCGGCCTCCTAGAGAAACGTACAGGCTATTCCTTGCGTAACGACGATCGAGGATGAAACAAAGGACACGGTCTGGGCACGAAGCGAGAGAGAGAGAGGAGTCGGTGTCCCCGGGAAAGTCGGTAACTGGATTTTCGCAAAACCGGAATCGGGATTGTTGTTCGCGGTACGTCGACGAACTTTTTATCGCGTATCTCGTGGCGGTATTACGCCAGCCATCCGGAGAATTACGCCCGGTGGCTTTGTTAAAAGTTTACGCTTACGTTGGACCGGACTAGAAATATAACCGCGAGTCGGCTAATGCCTGGCGCGCGCCCGCACCCGAAGGATTATTTCCACTCGTATCTCCTCGTTCGGCGATACTCCCGCTATCCGCCAGCCAAAAACTTCTCCAGTGGCCTCGTAAGAGAGAACCGACCAAAATCGCATTACCACGCGCGTCGCTCGTCTATCGATAACGTCTCAGCCTCGAAAATGCCAAGCGAGCGATCGATCCTGTTCGTCGTTTTTTTTCATCCCTCTTTTCCTACTTGGGTCCCGGACGACACGCGTTTTCGTTCCTCTTGATTTTCTAAGAGAATCTAGAAAGAGTTAATAGGTTGGTGACAACGATCGAATTTTCCTCGCCGTTAGAATCGATCGGTCTTTTGTCTCTGGCCGTGTCTAAAATGTGTACCAGTCTAAATAAAGGATCTAGGACGCAAACAAACGCTCCGATCGATACGGACGTTATCTTTTTTCATCCTCTATTTCTCCTTTGTAGCGGAACTTCCAAAACACGCGTTTCCGTTCTTTTTCATTCTCTCGAGAAGACAACGAATGTCTAGAACGAGTTAATAGGTTGCTAGCAACGATCGAATTTTCCTCGACGTTCGAATCGATCAGTCTTTTGTCTCCGACCGTGTCTAAAATGTGTAAGAGTTCAAACAAACGATCTAGAACGCAAAGTACCGCTTCGATCGATTCCGGAAGACGAATTCGATCGTCTCCCCTTGCGGCAAGCATCGAAACGTAATCCGAAACGACCAAAAGTCGTTCGAAAGAACATGTTTTCGTTGGTAAGAGAATAACTCGACCCGGACTAGGAAGAACGTTTCCACGTCCGCTCTTTGTCACGGCGTCGATTTATTCAACGAGAGTATCTTCCCGCGCGTCGGTAAGCCCCTCGGTTTGTCACGCTTGTCCGACCATCGACGGATTAACCACTGGCCCGAGTATTTCACCGTTGGTGACATTCACAGCACGGTCGACCGGAATATCCCTGCTTAGCTCCTTTATCCTTTCTACTAATTGCATTCGTGTTTTACGAGTCTTAAAACGGAAAAATCCCATCGACTCGATCCTATCCCCGCGTCGACGATCAAACGAGGGACGCTCGTCCAAGAAGTCGTCGATGTATGGAGCAAGCAACGTTCGTCGTACGGCAAATCGCGTCTCAAACCACCTTCTCTGATCCACTCGAGCGAAAATTGCAAGAGGAAAAGTGCCTAAAGCTCGTCTAAAAGATATCGAAAGCAAAGACAGACAGCGGGAGAATTTTTTCACGCCATTACGCCATTGCGTTGTTACGCCAGACGTCAGTCCCTTCTCGTCCGAGCTGCAGGGTCGAAATCAGTCACTACTATCAACAGTTTCGTTATCAGAAAAAATTTTTCGCGCTCGATTTTCTGCCCGCGAGCCTAGCTCGTGATATTCGTCTTTGGGCCAAAATCTTCATCGCGAGTCAGACTCGTTAAAGTACGGGAAGGGGTTAAAAACTCACGGAGGTTTCGGGAGAATCAAGAAGATAACTCTTCGACTCTCTATCGCACTTACATCGCTTTATTCTTCTCTCTATAACGGCTCGTTTTTGACACACGTTCGAACGCACTTTTCTCTCACTCGTACCGTTTCCATATCAACTAACTCTCCAGGTCATTCGCACGAGCAATCATACTCTCGGTATTATACACAAAAAGTCCCTAGCCAAGCAAGACGGCAACTGTTAATGATGTGTGGAAATGCAATGAAAGGCACTGTAAATTTTATTTTAACTGAGAGATATATTTCAAACGATCGGTTGCCGGAATACAAACGTAAAGGACGGTTGTCTTGGAGTCATTTCCCCAAGCATTCAGATCCAACGCCGTCGAAATTAAACCCAGCAAGAAGCTGTATAGTTTGCAGAGAGCGTAAACAACGCAGCGAGACAACGAGGGAATATAAAAAGTGCAAAGTTGCATTACGTGTACCAACTGTGTTTTGATTACTACATTTTTATATTAAAATTGAAATTTGCAACAATAAATCTGTTTTTTGTTCAATAATCAACCGATCGTAATTATTTAACAAACAACTTTCAAAGTTAATTGTACCGTGCACGTGTATATACAAATCGTAGAACGTTCGCGATTTGTACAATTTCGACCTTGGCGTCGCTTTTGGCACGCACAGTTGGAAATTAAATCGTAAGGCAAGGGCAAGATGACTAAATTCCTGGATGCCTCGAGCTCCCTCTACGACTTCACCGCGTTCGGAAGCCCGGAACAGCGACCTTTCAGTTTTTACATCCTCCCACTTCAACTCCTCAACTCCATCAACGCGTACACAAGATGCATACATTGTCACTCGACAGACACCAATACGTATAATATTATTTAATCTAATGTCATCTTATTGTTCGAAGAAATTTTAGTCGATGGACGAGCTTTCTCCGTCCGTCCGTTTGTCCGTTCGTACGTTGTCGGCTCGTCCAGCGACGTTCTCCTCTCCTCGAGCTCTCAAGCCTGTCAATTTGTCACGCTTGTCCGACCATCGACGGATTAACTACCGGCCACCGAAGCCTCGCAGTGGTAACGGTCGGCGCACGATCAGTCGCGATATCGTTGCGTCGTGTTAACCCCTTCGTCGTCGCTCGCTTCCCTACGATTTACCCGATTCTCTAAATCGTGCCGAAATTGCGGCGTATCGATCGTCGTCTTTTAATAAATAATCGAAACGCGTGCGACACGCGCAAAAATTAACGAGAGAAAAAAGAAAATATTGGCAAACTAATGGGAAAGTAAAGGTTAACCTCTTCGATCGAAACGTAAAATATTGGATTCGGAAATTTCATTCCGACTTCGAAGGAAAATTCAAACGCGCTACGTTTAAATTTCGATATACATCTTTTTTTTAATTATATGGTTATTTTCGACCAGTGTTCTTGACCTTAACGATTTAATCACTTATTCGTTTCTTCGTTCCCACACGAATACACTACCGAATGTATAAGTTCGATGCGAAAGTTCGTTTCGTATTCGTCGTTGGGTCTTCGTGAAAAAATCTTTGAGAAAAATCTAGCGCCAGAAGCGGAACGAACTTCTGCATGAACCTGACGTAATACACGATCGAATGGCGAGTGAAATACGGAGAAATCGTCCGCAGACTCCCGACACTAGGAAATCTTGGATCGCGCGAACCCACCGGAACGTCGATTTATCCAGAGACGGTCTCCGATCGCGTCCTCGAGCCTGTCGATTTGTCACGCTCGTCCGGCCATCGACGGATTAACCCAGTGGCCCGAGCTGCGACGCGCCACTGCGACGCTTCCACGTCCAACTGCCGCTCCACGTAATAAACACGATAATCGCGGCGCCGATTGCCATTTTAATTAGCTCGGCCTTCCGTGCGTCGGCGATTTTTCCCTCGGTGATTAAATCGAACTGGACGCGCGGCACGAGCTGCGCGGTCGCGTCGCCACGCGTTCTTATCGACCTGCGAAAAATCGTTCGACGCGTTCCGTGCGCCACTGTCGAGCGTGACATCGTTTTTGCATCTTCTCTCTCTCTCTCCCTCCCTCCCTAGAACGAGGACAAATAACGAGAAAGCACTTTTCGAGACTGACGGAAGACACGCGTGTCTCCTTGGAAAGGAAGAAAAATCTTGACGAGATGCTTGAAAACAGACCCATGTTGCACAGAAATTTTTGTTAATAAAGGAATCACATAGTATAGAATCGTAAAAGGTAATACTAGGTTACTGCGTATGAAATGTCGGATTTTTAAATAAATAAATATATATATATATATTTAAATCTTGTCAAATTTCTACGTATTGCATTTTTACGTAAGTGCTCGATATATACGCGAAGAGGTGGTAGATAACAATGAAAATTGTGTTATGCAGTGAATACTAATTTTTTTATTTCAAAAGTGGATAGAATTTTCCGATAGACCTAATATAACATATTTATATGCACCAACCTAGTAATAATTCAATTCAATTTTCTGTTAAACGGTGGAACTCGAATAGGTTCACGAACGATACTTATCACGGTGGTATTAAAAGTGTCCCACCTTTTTGACGCGTAAAACACCACCGCGACCCAAAGAGTTAGTCGATCGACGAACAAATAACGAGAAAAACACTTTTCGAGGCTGGCGAAAGACGCGCGTGTCTCTTTGGATCGAATAGCGATGCAACGAAGAAAGGGGAACGTTTCGATCGAGTTAAGTCGCGAGAGAGGTAATTACGGGAACGTTGGCGCGTACACGAAACAATTAAGCAACGAAATTAATTCCAGCCTCGCCTAAATGGAATTCGTTAACCGATCGACGGTGCTTTCTCTCCTCCGCTCGAGTTCGTCACGCTTGTCCGACCAACGACGGATTAACCGCTGGCGGAACGGCCGGCGTTGCTCGTGTCCCGCGATAAGACCGACCGGCTCGTGTCTTACCAACACTTTCTTAGGTTAATCGGGCTACGGAGAGTTTTCTCCTAACGAGTCGACCGTGAAGATCCCGGTAATCGTTCCTAGAACGATCCTATTTATAGAGATATTACGCGACACGCGGCGATACGCGGATGTAAATTAGTTTAGAACGGATATTGCTCGACGTTAGCTCGGCCGAGCTTCCGATCGTTTTTCCGCGTAACCCAGTCTCGACGCTTCTCACCTACGGGATAAAATAACAACTTCGCCTCCTTTTTTTCGCCGGTGAATCCGTTTCCATATTTTACGAACGATGATGCCGACGAATATCGATGACTTAAAGCAGTCGCGCGACAAGCTCGCGATATTCCCGCGAAACGATAGAATAGCGTATACATAGACGTTTCGCTCGAATATTGCAGGAATCGTGGTTTACTGGAGTGGAATATCGATTAAACGCACTGGATGATAATAAGGAAAATGACTATATTTCATCGCCTTCTCATGGGCGAACTAGACTTACGCTTGCTCCCTGATTCCAGACTGATACTAGCTATACTCTCACTCGCCAACCGATTCTCTCGTTGCCTGACTAACAGGCTAAGTCTCACGAACTCTGACTCACTTCTCTGTACTGTCACCGTGTCTCTGAATCTTTTCCCAAATATCCATTCGTCCCCTCTCTTCTCTTCGCACGCACACACCACAGTCGCATTCGTCCTTCCAGGGTAGGTCTTGCCCCACAACCGTCTTAAGGCCGCGCGCTAGCCGTCAACCGTCCGTGGTCTGACATCTGGTCGCCAGCAATTTCCACGCCAGAAATGCGACATCTTCGTACACGAATTATTGGGTCGTCCGGAAAGTTCGTGCCGATTGTCTATTTTGTTTTAATTTATTTATTATTTTATTATATATACGAAATAAATACTTATATATATTATATAATTTTTTTTTCTTCAAAATGAATAAATCTTCAAAAAAAAGAAAAAACTCAATACATTGGCAATAGTTTATGACATGGAAATACCTCGAACGCCTACCGGACCCGACAAGCTAATGGATCCGTCTCCAAAAAAAAACTCCGCTATTCGGCTCTTCTCCTGTCTCATCGAGGCTGTTCTTCTCTAATCCCTACAATATTAGCCACGTGGAGGAGCGAGTGCGCCTCGAATTTTCTCACACGCACGTAATTAAACTCGTACCGGCTGGAACGACGAAATAATTGGTCGTCGTACCGGGAGGATCGCCGTATCTTTCGGATCCGATCGCGTTGGGGACTAAGCAGCTCCACCGTCGAAATCGCGCCTCGGCGATTTATCGTCCGCGAGATAAACCGCGGAGGTCAAATGACTTCCGTTATGAATTTATGATTTTACCGACGTGGAAGCGCGCCTCGGTTATTGCCGCGCCCTTCCTGAATAATTTAGTCGGCGTGCGCGCGCGAAGAGCGCGTCGTACAACGAGCATTGCCGCTGCGCGATCTCGCTATCTCGGTCTTACTCGTAGAACGCGCGAAGAACGGAGAGAGAAGCATCGAAGTCGGCTCGTTCGAAGGAAACAAGCGTGGCCACGATATTTCTTCGTTTCTTTCGGGTATTAAGTCGAAATTAATTCAAAAAAAGAGGACACTGCCTTGAACATCCGATTGCGAGGAAAATATTGGGTTGGGTAAAAAGAAATCCATTGTTTCTTCGGTAAATGGCTGTAGCGATCGATATCTCGTAAAGTATCGATCGAATAATTTCAGATTTATGCTCGTTGGAAAGGTGACACTTCGCGCTAAAAGAATTCTTTTGCCGTTTTTTGTTTGGTCCATTCAGTCGCGAGTTACGGAGTGTTAAAAATGGAAGTGAACAAAGAGAAAATTCGGTACATTTTACAGTTTTTCTTCGATAAAGACGAAAATACAAGTCAGGTGGCTGAAATTTTAAATGGTGTTTGTAGTCCCGATGCTGTAACAGCCAATTGCGTGCAATTTTAGTTTCGTCGATTCCGTTCAGGTATTTTTGATGTTAAAGATGCACCTGGCACAGGTAGGCTCGTCGTCGAAAATGTCAATAAAATCACAGAAATCCACCATCCACCATATAGCCCGAATTTAGCACCCTCGAATTACCACTTGTTTCGGTCCCTGCAAAAATCCCTTAATGGTTTAAAATTGACGTCGAAAGAAGACTGCGAAAATCACCTGTCTCGGTATATCGCCAAAAAATTCCAAAAGTTCTACACCGATGAAGTAATGATCTCATCCCAAAAATGGCAAAATTTATAGATCAAAACGGTGAATATTTTACCAAAATTGGTAATCAGAAACATGTTAAATAAAGTCTTGAAGTTCACGTAAAAATAATTGATTCCTTTTTCTCTAACCTAATATTTCGAGTTAGCCTGTTCAGGAAAATAAACTCACGCTCGTGATATTTTCCCTTTCTCATCGGGTATTAATTCGAAATTGATCGAAAAATTTCGAGAAGATGACGACAGATCGAAAGAAAGAGACACTGCCTTGAAGATCGAAAGAGTATACGTGGCTGAAGTGGAGAAACGTTCAAGTTGATGACATCTGCGAGACGTTCTGTCGTCACTGACGCATCGAAGATGAGAACACTGGATCAATTTTAGACAAGCTACGTTTCGCGCGTATACGACACCGTCTCGCTTCGACCAAAGGAAGATCCAACGAAGCACCACTCGCGTATTGTCCGACAATGAGACGATAGTTCTCTCGTCGACCCACTTAAGCACAAATAATCCATTTGCCCAGGATCATTCCGTTCCATTCTTTCGTCTGTTTGCGCCACTGATGACTTCTCCTTCGTATCGCTCCTCTTCTAGCCTGCCGCGACCTTGGAAACTCGTCTTTCGCTCGGTGAACCGCAGAATTTCTCACGGTCGAAGATGGCCTCTTCTTTCAAACTCACCTCCCACCCGTTTCATCTATTATTTAACAGAGCGTAGGAAAGGCGATACTTCGTCAAACATCAAGATTCCTTCGGCTTTTCGTTTCGTCGCTTTACAAATCCGTTAAAAGTCTTATCAAAAATTGACAAAAATTATGGAAAAAAACTCCAAGCTTTTACTCTCCGCCTCTTCCTTCCTTCTCGAGGCTCGGCTATCACACGTCGACCACGTTCTCCTCGCTCGAGTTCTGAGCTCACGATCGATCCACGCTAGACCTTGAAAATACTTCTCGCCAGCCGATCGGAACGATCCGTTCGCGCGTAATCAATTTCCCATCCCTCGTCACAAATCATCCACCCCTTTTTGATTCCTGCTGGCGACGCCGCTGTCTCCTCTTCCACCCTACGAACGAACGATATATTCGAAAAGCAGTCCGTTGGACGCTGACCGAGGCTTCGGCTCGCCTCTCCACCCTTTCGCTGTCCGTTCACCCCTTTCCTCGGCTGCCTCTGCCTCTCTTGCCCTCCTCCGTCCCCTCGCCACTCTTTCGTACATCTTTCTCCCTCTGGCTCGCTATAACCGAAACCGCAAGGTGATATAGGAGCGGTTTTGCGGCATTGTTCTCTCCTCGCTTCTGGCTATCTCTTTCTCCTTCTGCCTCTCTTCCTCTCTCTCTCTCT
>JAITYT010000722.1:159597-172529 GCA_025433975.1 Liostenogaster flavolineata
TAGTTGAAGGGTCGAAATTCTTGTTCAGGCCAAAATTTTCATCACGAGCCAGACTCGTTAAAGCACGGCAAGGGGTTAATATTAATAATAAATAAATATTAATTAAATAAAATAATGGAAATTATTTATTATCGGCAAAAAAAAGAATTTTAAAATAAACCGATAATAACCAAGCAAGCCAAAAATAAATCAAAACAAAAAATAAAAGACATAAGAAGCTGCTCGGATGCCGTTCGAACGAAAACTGCAGAGCGGTGCGACTGGGGATTTTTAGAAAAAAAAATTGTTAATCTATCGAAGGAAATAATGTACAATGTGCACCGATAAAATAGTCAGAACATGTGATCGGATAAAATAGTCTCATTTTTATAAGCAGACGCAAAGGATTAAAGAAAACGTTGAAAAGGGTCGTTTGAATCCGCGCTCCGCTCCTTTCTGATCCTTCGAAATCACGTCGTCGCGAAGCACGGAAAAGAGGGCGCGACTCGATCGATCTCGTTGGAACGCGATAAAATCGGCATTTTCCATGGACGACGACCGTAACGACGACGACGACGACGACGACGACGAAACGAAACCAAACGTGTCGTCCTGCTCGAAAGTCCGTCAGGCAGCGGCACGATTACGAGTCTAACTCGTTCTTATGGGAAAAAATATGATATACCGGGTGTCGCTGGCGCGACTCTCCTTCGTTTCCAACGAGAAAGATTAACGTCATTCCGGTACTCGATCGAACGACTGCCATTGCCGCTTTTCCTCCTCTTTCTCCTCCATCTCCTCCTCCTCCCCCTTGAGCAACTGGCGCAGCCAGCTGCTCGTCGCTCCCGTTCATCCCTGCGTCGTTCGATTTCGTCTTATCTCGGCGAGTTTCAACGTCGTTCCTCGTTACGATTTCCCACGGTTACGACGCCGCTTTTCCGTGACGCGAGCCGCCACGAGCTCGCCTTCGTTACGCTCCGCCTTATCTCGCATTCATTGACGAATCGTATTTACGATCGCGATAAAACGCGCGTCAATGGAGAACAATCGTGCCGCGCTCTATCTTCTCTCTCTCTCTCTCTGCTTCTATTTTTCCTTCTCTCCTTTTCATCTCGCGTGTCGAGATTAAAGCGCTTCGCGAATCGTCGCGAAATTCCGCCGTTTTCCCGTCGGAATTTCGTTTGAAATCAGTCGCGAATCTTTGCGATTTTTTGTCGAACTTATCGTTCGATCTGGGTTAGAGATCTTCACGGTTTCTTTTTAAATATCGACGAACGAAGGGACGCGCGTGCGACTTTCTCGCGTCTTCTTCGCTTTTATCGGCCGGTGACGTCATCCTTGTCTTCCCGTCCATCCCGACGGGAATTTAAAGGATTTTCCTCTCTTGTCCTTTCCTCTAGGAACCGCGCCGAATTATGCTCCTTCGTAGAAATTACGCAAACGTTTACATCATACATATACTGATAAATATTACCGATAAAAATTTACGAATATTTCAAGGTTACGCGTTGGCAGATGTCCAATCTTACAATAATGACAATCCTAGATGTTTTACATCTGACAATCCTAACTTATTAACGGTGCTAACCTTTGTCAAACGGCGGAAACTTATTTGTATACTTCATGTTTATGTATATATTTATTTATATATATATGTCGAACTGATCAGCGCAATTTTTATTCCTTCTATTAGCTAGTATTCAATCTTTTAGTATTCAAAGAATTCCTACACACACATATATATATATAATATACAACATATGTATATTGTACACGTAAGATATAAAATAATACAACGATATAAATACACGTAAGAAAAAGTTCGTCCGGTCGGCGAGAAGCGAAGACTCGGGAGTCCGCGACGCCCTTAAAGGTCCGACGGCCGAGGCTTCTCTAATAAAGCAAATTTAATTCGTTCCGATTCAATTGGATTCACTTAAATTTCCTCCGTCGCTTCGAGGTCCTCCTCCTTTCCACGAATTCACGGAGAGAAACGGAAGCGACCGGCCCCTCTCATCTTCGCCTTTACGTTGACGTTTCCCTCGTCTATCCTTTCGACTTTCTCTCTTCGCGTGGAATCTTTCGAGTCCGCGAAAAAAAATTCTTAAAGAAATGAAGGAAAAGTCCCGTAAATCGCCATTTCGCAAAAATCTATCGTTCGTCGATCGTCGTCACCGCCTCCGACGGCTGACCACCGGTAAAGCCGACTCTCCTTGCCCAGCAGTGTCGTAAAAGCATCCGACGAATCGGCCATCGTCCATTTCCATTACATAAAAATCGCGCCTTTCGGGAGCTTCGATAATTCACGCGAGCGCGTCACCGTCCATGATCGACGTCGATGTCCGCGCGTGACGTAACTCTTGGGAATGATTTTGGCACGGCACGACGTAACCGAGAAAACGAACGACATCGACGCGTCGAGAGTCGAGCCAAGAGTGACGAATCGTGTTTACGATCGCGGCTACTTCGGCTGCTTCTTCATACGTTAACGCATTCTCGATGGTGAGTCGGTTGATCGAACGAACGCCATCGTATTTCTTCCTCCTCCTTCTTCTTCTTCTTCTTCTTCTTCGTACATATTTATCCCCGACTTATTTCATACGAATTATTTTAAAACCATGAATTTAACAATAATTTTTACCGATTAACCCTTTTACTGCCACGGAGCGATTCGTCGGCGTAACTTTTCCCACTCTTTTTACTCTCTCTTAATTTATACGTCTCGCAAAGATTAATCGATCATCTTGAAAATGTACCAAAGGAGAGAAAACTAAATTTTTTGGTAAGGAATATTTTTCCTAAGATATATGATAAGAGATATATTTCATAAGAGTTATTTTAAAGGCACGAGTTTAAAACTAATTTTAACCGATTGAATTGCATTTAAAATAATTTTTAATACGCAAATATTTATCCTTAATTTCGACCAAGTCGTCGACGTGGCCGTTTTCTCGAGAAAACGCACGGTACCGTTGCCGTTCCATTGTAATTGAAAGATTCTTTCTCCTCCGATCGTTCGTGCCGGTAGTAGGCGCAGCCCGAGGAGAATCGAAGCGAGGATCAATGGGGAAAGTTATGCGCGATCCCCTCGGCTGTTAAGAGAACTCCGATAAAAAGAGAGGAAAAGGAAAATAAAAAAAAAAGAAAAACGACGAGGACGTAGAAATTATCGCGGATATTAAGAATAATCGTCGAACATTTTCCATCGATTCTTGCTTTATTCTCGACGCGAACTTCGTTTGCAACGCGTCGACTGGGAATTAATGCGAACCGCGGCACGTTCGACCGAGACACGCTCGACGTCCTTCCTTCGCGGTTTCGTCCTGTTCTTTGTAACGCGGACAGAAATACGTTAAGCGTCGCGTATTCTGTCGCGAGGAGCTTCGACGCGCTTCGAATTTTTGGCAGCCTTTGTCACGCGTTTGGTCGATCGATCTTTTTTCGAGTGGTTCGAGGCAAAAGCGTCACCTTTCGAATTTCCCATGCTTCGAAAACGCATTCGCGAAGAATGCATGCAGACCAACCAGTGACACACACACACACACACATATTCACACGTATATATAAAGTTTTTAACGTACGATATAAATGATATATTTTATTATAAATATTTTTATATAAAAGTTTAAAACAAGTAATATATATATATGAAGATGAGTATTGATCGAATAAATTATTAATTTAAATTTACGCGTTAAAATATAAATTTAATACGCGTATTTATAAATATCTATTTGTATTATAATTCGACCTAAGAAAATTTATAGATGCATAGATTTTTAAATTAAATAAAAAGAAATTTAAATTATATACGTATGTATATGAAATATGTAAAATGTATAAAAAAAAACCGTCCAACCGAACGGACCCGCTTTGCTCGCCGTCATTTCGTTTTTCCCCGACAGTTTTTCGTAAAAACGACGTAAAAAGAAACATTAAAAAAAAATCTTTTCTTTCATTCTCACAAGAAACGAAATGTCAATCGAGCACAAAAATGCCCTTCTTTCGTATCTGCGATCCACGGCGCTTCCCACGTCGCACTTTTTTCCCAGCCATACTTTTTTTCCAAGTGCAACATTTAATCGCGATTAACTCGCAAGAACGGCGCGTTTCCTGGCTGTGATCTTTCTCGGTCTGGAAAACGAAGCGGGAAAAACGTCGCGTCGCGGTCTATATTAGCGTAACGTTGTTCGTTGTATCGCGTCGCGCGCCTTCCGCCACCTTTCCAATCGATCGTGGATTTTTTTGCGCGCTAAGCGGACAGGCGCCTACTCTCTCGGCGAGTTTCGTCGATGAGAACGAAATGTCAAGCGTCCACGAACGATTCTCTCGGCGATGTTAACGCGACCCTACGCGCCGTCGATTTGAAACAATGCCGCGCGGACGGAAGGAAGGAATGCGCGCCGCCTCGTTCGTTCGTCTTTATGAATGAACGAAGGAACGCCGTCTTTTCTTCAGCTCGTCGATCGAAAGGCGATCCTTCGTCGTTGTCTTTGCGTCGCGAAGACGCTCGGAGGCGGTCGGTGTCGAGAAACTGGCAAAAGTCTCTGCTTCTACTCGAACTTTCTACTTTTATTTTCTATCGCTATTATTTTATTGCTATATTTTAAAATTATTTTAAATACAATTCCATCGGTTGAAATAATACTTAACGCTAAACGTACCGGCATCTTTTTTATACTTAATTGTGAACGTTGATTTTTAGAAAGAAAAAAAAACAAGTTATTAATTTATTAAAGGAAATAATGTGCAACGCAATAGCGATGAAATAGTCAGACGGGTATTTCTATTTTTATAAGCGATATAAGGAATTTAAGTAAATTTTGAAATCAAAATTTTGAGTCAAAGTTGACGACTTTAGAGTGCGAGAAAATGCAAAACGGTGGCACGTTATCGCTATAACTTGGCAGACTGGATCCATCGACGATTCCTCCGTACGACGTTTTAAAATTCATCCTAAGAACGAACCTTGGCTCTAACTTCGCTCTTGAAGTTGACCATGAAGACCATAAAACGGAGATTGCCTTGGACTCGACGAATCGAAAGCGGCGACTCGAAGAAAACGTAAGCTCGAGAAAATGCAAGATGGCGGCACGATCCAGACGAGCCACCGCTAAAATTGACCAAACGACCGCATCCAACTTGCGCACGAAAAATCGCCTCCGAAAAAGGGAAAGAATCGCTCTTCTCGACATCGTCGCTCGACTTTTCGGCACGGAGCTCCGCTACGCGCCTTTCCAAACGCTTACCGTTATACCGTGGCGAAGGCGGGCAAGAGGACAGGGGGAAACAAGGGCGACGGCGAAGAAAGCACGAAACAGAACCAAAGACGTTCGTACGTTCATCGATATCTCCGCGTCTTCTAATCGCGCCAATAATCGTTTCTCCCGACTCTCACAATAAGCCAAGTGGATATTATCGTTCCGACTCCTATATTCCATTCTTGGCCCTATCTCCTGGCCGGTTAAAACATCGTGCCTACTTTCGCGATAGCTTTCGTTACATCGGTTCCGCGTATCGTCGAAGGAAGGATCGTATAATTCGTATCCCTTCTCCCTCGCCATATTTCATAGCTTATCCAGAAGAGAATATCCTTCGGCGATATCGCGCGATTACCGGAGTGAGAGATTCGCACGGCTGCGAGATTCCTCGCGAACGTTTGGCGCGCATCCTTGCCGATAACGTCGCGCTTAAATTGCTTCCCGAATCATCGGATCTCGTCAGCGCAATCATCAGCGAAATCATCGATCTTTCGTATTTCTGCGATCGAAATTACTTAAAATCCAATTACCGGCGCCTGTGCGCGTAATCTTCTTCGAGACGAAGTTAAATATTAATATAAAGATAAAATAATTGCTTTCTTCGCTCTACGATTTTTCCCTTGGAATTCCATCGGAATCCACTTGGAGCCCAGAGACGCCCAAAAGGCGCGTCGTGGGTGTTCCGTTCACGTTTCCGCGATTCGAATTACTTTAAATCGAATTACCGACGCCTATCTCGGTGTCTACCTTCCACAGACAAAGTTAAATGTTATGTAAAGATAAAATAATCTTTCCTTAGGCCTACGACCTTTCCTTTGGAATTCCGTCGGAAAGAAGGAGCCGCTTCCTAATGAACGAATAATCCACGACCTGGAGATCTTACGAAGGAACCACGAGGAACGCGTACGCTCCTGCTCCTGTCCGCTGTGTCTAGCTCTCTCCTAAAGAAAAGAAGAAAAGGAGAACGAGATAGAGAAGAGGAGGGAGAGACGGAGGCGTAGGAGGACGAAAATGAAACGAAGAAGAAGAAGAGGAAGAAAAAGAAGAGAAGAAGAAGAAACGCGTGTTTTTTTTTTTATTTAGCCTCACTGCCGATCCGTTCGGTTTCGTGCTGCACTTCCACCGTTCCCGCCGGCCCCTCGTCCACGTCCGCATCACGAATTTAGGGCAGCGCCGATGTTGTAGCCTTTAATTCATCGGGACTCGAACTACCGAGCGTGCGGCCGTGCGTGGAATTAAGTACGACTGTCCTTTAATTCTCTATTCGTCGGTACGGTCGGCGTCGGTCCGCGAACGATGTTCCAAGACTCTCGACGCTCGTTTTTCCTCTCGTTTCTCGAGCGTGGCGGCTCTTAAACGGTGAAGCCCTCCTCTTACTCGCTTCTTTTTATTTACTTTGTCTCTCTTTCTCTCTCTCTGTCTCTGTCTTTCTCACTCTGGCGCCTTTCCACGCGTCTCCGTCCCTCTCCTTCTCCCTCTTGGGAGGGAGCACGAGTCGTGGAGCTTTTTGCGCCTCGCGACGGTCGGTCCCCGTTGATTAATCGTACGGTGAGAGATGTTTGATCGGCGCACGATCGCATTTGCACGTTTCTTCAATCGTTGTCCTTTCTTTCCTTTTCTTTTCTTTACTCCTCCTCCTCTTCTTCTTCTTCTTCTTCTTCTTGTCTTATTTTTTCTTCCTTTTTCTCTTTATGCGTGCTCCTCCTCCTCCTCCTCCGACTTCTTCTTCTTTCCTTCTTTGTATGCGTGCTCCTTCTCTTCCGGCCCTTTTTTCGTTATATTTTTCCACTTCTTTCTCCTTCTTCGTCCTCTTCTTTTATTTTTCTTTCCGTGAGTGCATCTTATTGCCCAGCCCTTTTTTTCGTTGTTTTTTCCTCCTCTTCCTCCACTTTCTTCCTCTCATATCAACTCCACTTTTTGAAATATCTTAAATTTAAGTGCCAAAACACTCGATTCAGTCATAGCTTCTAAATTTTATAATAAACATCCACATTATCGAAGGACAAAATTTTTTCTGCCATTGAATAACGAACGATTCGTTTCAGAAGCAATTCCGATTAACTCCGTACTCTGATGTAAACGGTTGCGATAACGCGAGTGAAATACAGCAGCGAGCGCTCAATGGCAGCGATAAATTGTTTAGCAACGTTTCGTAAGAAATAAAGTCAAACTATCGGCAACAATTATTTCGTCGCTTTTTGTTTGCTTATATTTCCTTCCTCTTTCTTTCAATGCGCGCTTCTCTTCCGAGCCATTTTCGGCTATGTTTCTACGCCCTCTTTTTTCCTCTTTTTCTTCTCGATTCCTCTCGATCGCACGTCGATGGACGCGCGAGGTATTCGCGCCGCGGAAATCTTCCTCCTTAATGGGAGTCTTTGCGATAATTGTTTATGATAATTCGAGGACGCGGCGCGCGTCCGTCGTCGTTTAAGACAACAATGCCGCGCGCGGTACGAGCTAGCCTCCTCCTAGCGCAATCGATTTATGAATATCTACCAAGTTTCACGATAATTGTTTGCGGTCGGTGTGAAAGTTTATTTCTCGCGGCGCTGGTGGTCGTGTACGCGCTAACCCACGTTCGCGCGGCCTACGAAAAACTCGCAATTAACCACGCCGCGTCGAGAACTTCCTCCTTACCAGGCTCCGTTCTTCGCCAACCAAACGAGACGACAACGAGAAGAAGTAGAAGAGGCGACAGACGGAGAAAGAATAAATTTCTAACCTGAAAATAATTCGAACGCCATTGCACAGCTGTCCATCGAAATAACGAACCTCGACGTTGGAAAATCTATCGAAAAGATCGAGGAGGAGCAAGCAACGACAATAATCGACGCAACGATGAAAAAGACTTCGATTCTTCGCGAACGAAACGAGATACTGAAAAGAAAGAGAAAGAGAAGATGAAAAATAAGAAGCGACGACAGACGGAGGAAGAATAAAATTTCTAAATCAAAAATAATTCCACAGACTTCGTCGACGAAAAGCTGTCCATCGAAATAACGAACCTCGACGTTGGGAAATGAATCGAAAAGTTCGAGAGGATCGGTCGACGATAATAATCGTCGCAACGACGGAAAAGGCTCCATTCTTCGTAGACGAAGTGAGACAACGAGCAGAAAAAGAAGTAGAGGCGACAGGACAGAGTAAGAATAAATTTCTAACCTAAAAATAATTCGAGCGCGATTGCAGAGACTTCGTCGACGAAAAGCTGTCCATCGAATTGACGAACCTCGACGTTAGAAAATGAATCCAAAAGTTCGAGGAGGAGAAAAAGACTGGATTCTTCGCGAACGAAACGAGATACTGAAAAGAAAGAGAAAGAGAAGATAAAAAATAAGAAGAAAGAATAAAATTTCTAAACGAAAAATAATTCGAACGCGATTCCTCGGACGAAAAGCTGTCCATCGAAATAAAAAACGTCGACGTTAAAAAAGGTATCTAAAATTTCGAGAAGAACCAAGCAATGAGAATAATCGTCGCGACGACGGAAGAATCGTTTTAACCTGTTTTAATCGGGAAATTCCCTCTTTAATCACGCAGCTTTTTATGCTTAATTAGCTTAAATATTATTGATCTTCATTAATATTGATATATTATTGCTTTGTAATAAGCTAATTACGCTTAAAACAAATTGTACGTTTTACGTAATTTAGTTTTACGTAATAGAAATTTAAAACGTTTGACGTATTTATACGTGCCGCTCGGTTAACGGGCTAATTACTCGCCTGGATGATCTCGGAATCGATCGAAGCGCCACGTTTTCGTTCGCGATTTCGTCGGTGCAGCTCGAGGCAACCGCGAATACGCGCCGTTGAGAATCCAAGCAGGGGATATAAAGGCGATTATCAAGATACATTCGTTTTAATTTAATGGGGATCTAAACGTTCCCACCGCTCTTACGCGGGGCAGCGCGACGCCGCGATCCGACGGCAAGATTGCCGCTGGCCGATCCGGACCGAAGGCTCGGCCACGCGCGCCCTCGTGTCCCGTCGAACGACGTGAAAAATCGCGCGCTATCGTGCCGACGCTTCGCCAAAAGCGACTAACATCGCTAAAGATCTTCCTCTTTTTCGGATAAGCGCTCGTACTCGCGCGTCTAGACACGAATTCTAAGTCGTGTCGTAAGTCGCGAACTGCCCAAAGGATTTTTGAACAAAATAATTCCAATGTGGAGATCAAGTATTTTAAGAACTGCTGTTGGAGGATCGATTGGCTGGATAAACTGCAAACTCCGTAAAGGATTTTTCAACAAAATAATTCGGACGTGGAGATCAAGTTTTATAAAAACTCTTGGTTGGAGAATCGATTTGCTGGATGGACTGCAAACTCCAGAGAGGACTTTTGGAAAAAATCCTCCAGACTTGGAGATCAAGTATCATAAGAATTCTTATTGGAGGATCGATTGGTCGAATAAATTGCAAACTCCATAAAGGATTTTTTTCAAAAATCCTTCAAACGCGGTGATCGAGTATTTTAAGAAGTGTCGTTGGAGGATCGATTTGCTGGACAATGGATTTCGGGTCGAAGTTGTTGCAGGAAGTTGTAGGCCAAAACGCGTCGTAAAAGAGTCGTATAGGCTAAGTTCGAGATGGTAAGTTACGATCGATCTCGATGGTGCGTGTGTTCAGTCGCGGCATTTTCGCGGTCGAACGACGCCGTGAACATATCGTTTAATTCGATCAATTTCGTAATTTTATATTTTTCTTCGTTGCTCGTTGCACAGATATATCGCGATAGGTATCCGAACTATACCGTCGTTCATGAATCACGCGAAAATGTGACTCACGCGGAAGTTCTAGCAGCTTTTAATCGTAGATACCAATTCGGACGATTCGAAGATAGTACGATTTCTGCCTTATCGGCATTCGCGATGACACTTTCATAGAATCACAAGATGGTCTCTTCGCAATTTCCATTTAATTCCTTAGCCTTAATTCGTGCGACGAATCTCGTCGTTGCGAGAATCCCCGATAGTTTAATTCGGTGATCGGCCAGTCACTCCGTGACAAGAACAAAAACCCATTTTCCAGTTCAAAGTTGGTTAGTATCAATATCGTCACAGAGTCGATTCAATCTTTTTTCTTGTATTTTTCAATGTCGAAGGATATTCGATTTGACGGATAATCGGTTGACTCTCGAATGACACGATAAAAATACGAAGTAAAATACGAAGTAATTTGGCGAAGCTTGAAATCGTGGTTAGCGAAACGAACAGGTTGGAAAAAGCCACCAAAGCGCCAAGCGACATGCTTCCATTCCTTCCATTCTTTGGAATCCTCGCGCACGCTTGGAGAGCAACGACTCCGCACACGAGAAGCCATCCGACAGACTTGGAGTCCGGCGACGGAGCCATCGGCATCCTCGAAAGACGAAAGGTCTCTCTAACCATGCGCGGAGATCACGTCGAACGATTCGAGCCCGAACGATCGGAATTACGTTTTCTCGGCGCTTCGAAGTTTCCCGCCCGCTGGTATCCTTCGTACGAGTCGAGAGTGGTACCTAGGAGGGCACGCTCGTGCGGTGACAAGAAACTTAATAGCCGGTCTAGAAATACAGGTTTGGACGTGGCGGTCGTAAAGATCGATTACCTTAGCCGCGGAGTGTTTAGATGAACGCTTAATACCGGTAGCCGGGTAGCGACGAGCTTCCCGGACGAAATCGACAAAAATTCCGGACTCGAGAGGACTCTCGGGCCAGCGAAGACGAAGAGTGCGATATCGATGTCGTCGCGGGTAACCAGAAAATTCCCAGAATAACCCGGAAAGATCGGCATCTTCCGGGTCGTCGTTCGAATCGAATCGTTCGCGGATCGTTCGAGATATCCCTCGAGCTGATTTACCTGGAGGTGGTGGGGGATGATGATGGTGGTGATGATGATGATGGTAGCCGAGCGTAGGGGGTGGTGGAGGATAAACGGCACCCCAGATGCAGGAAGTGGCACCAGCGGCTGCCACGGCAGCCGCAACCGTTTGCTGTTGATGATGATGATGATGATTGTGTTGCTGTTGCTGCTGATGTTGTTGCTGTTGCTGTTGCTGTTGCTGATGGTGTTGCTGCTGCTGTTGTTGCTGCTGTTGTTGTAGCAATTGTTGTACCTGCGCGATGTCCACGAACTCTTGAAGCTCGCCCTCGGGCTCCTGCACGACCTCCCGGGTGCGTTCCTCGGCCGATGGTAGAACGGCGAAGGGATTGCCGCTGTTCGAGTGCTGGAGATGCTCGAACCCCGCCAGCGGATGATTCGCGGGCTCGTAATTGCCGCGGCCGGTCGTGTGTTCGCGGCGCATCGCGAGTGCCAGCATCTTTTCAACCTTTCGCGCCGCCGGCCCTTAAATCGGTGCCACTCCACGTGCTACTGCCGAGTCGCTGATCCCAGCGACACCCTCGAGCGCGATATCGGTGTCGTCGTCGTCGTGGTCGTCGTCGATGACGACGATAACGACGACCACGAGAATCCCGACAACGACCACGACGACGACGACGACGACGCCGACGACGACGATAACAACGACGATAACGACAACAGCGACAACCACGAGGAGTACGAACTCGCGCGCATGTCACGATGCCGTCGATTCCAATCCTCCCTCCTTCGAATTCGTTTTCCGTAGAGTCTGGGACAATCGGAACGGATTCCGCGCCACTCGATCGCGACGGAACGGTTCACAACGCACAGCTAACTGATTCCTTCTTCTTCTTCTTCTTCTTCCTCCTCCTCCTCCTCCTCCTCCTTAGCACCGTAATCCTTGGTTATTTCGCCGATCGTCACAACATACACGCAACGATCCACGCTGGACCTCGGCACGACGGAAGAAACGAAAAGACGTGGGATCTCGCGACGACTGGATGAGACGATCTAGCCCGGAGTTAGGTACCTCGCGGCGAGAGGGTGCCCGCTGATCCACGGGGGGTCTATCGAGGGGGCTGCTGCTCGAGATATCGCGGCCGGCGCGCTTCCGGCAGAGCAGGAAAGATCCGAGGAACGTGGTCGCGCTCGGTCGCAGCCGATGTATTGGCCGCGCGTGCTGCTTGTACCGTATCACTGGAGGAGAATCCTGCTCTCTCTCGCTCCTCGTCCTCGTCGTCGTCGCCGTCGTCGTCGTCGTCGTCGTCGCCGCCGTCGTCGTCGTCGTCGTTGTCGTCGTTCTCGCCGTGGTGCTCCTCCTCCACCACCTCCTCCTCCTCCTCCTCCTCCTCCGCCTCCACCACCGCCTGGATACGTACTCGCTCACTCCCTCCCTCCCTCCCTCCTTTCCTCACGCTCTCTCTTTCGCACCTCGATCTCCGCGCGTTCTTTCTCCTCTTCTCGTCTCTCCTCCCTGGCTCCTTTCTCTCTCTCTCTCTCTTCCTTCCTCCCGTTTTCACCGCGGAGCGCTGCTCGTTCTCGCTCTCACCGTCGGCGCCTTCGGACTTTTTTCTCGCTCACCGAGACTCTGGTCGGAGCCGCGCGAGTGGAGGCAAGCGAGCAACCAGGCAAAGGGGTTCGCGATGGTCCGCGCTAGACTAATAAAGAGTGGCTCGCTCGCGCGCGAAGCTGTCGGTCGCCTCGAGAGAGCGCTCGCGTGAGCGAAGAGAGCGCGCGATCGGAGGCGGTCGCTGCGAGTCGCCGCGCCGGCCAAGAAGATGACGACGAAGAGGACGGTGGTGACGGTGACGGTGACGGTGACGGTGACGGTAGTAGTGGTGGTGGTGGTG
>JAITYT010000722.1:173191-193546 GCA_025433975.1 Liostenogaster flavolineata
TCTCTCCCTCGTGCTCCGCGATCTCCATTCATCCTTACCACCCCTCTTGGCCTCTCGCGTGCAGTCTCGGTACCGCAACCACCGCTCCGTCTCCTTCCTCGTTCCTTCTTCGCCCGTCGCGCCTCCCTCTCGCCCCTCTCCTCCGCCCTCCACTCTTTCTTCCCATTCGAGTCCTCGTACCTCGCTCCACCTCCTCCTCTCCCCTCGCTCCCCTTGCCGATCTCATCCTCCTCCTTCATCTTCCGGCTTCCTCTCCTCCTTTATCTTCCATTTCAAGCCCTCCTCTCGTCTCTCAATTCGAACGCGTCCCTTTCCGTCGTATTCTCTCCCTCCCTCCCTCCCTCAGCTTCGTTTTCAACACCGACCATCGTCGGTAACGCGGCCGACGTTCGCCGGATGACGTCACTGGCGTGGGCGCACCCCCACGCGAGAGAGAGCACGCCTCCTTTTCTCCTTGCGTCTCGCTCTTTTTCTCGCGTGCTAACGCGGCGTACGCGCGCTCCTCCCCTCCCCCACACCCGCTGTCGCGCTCTCCTCTCCTCTCTCGCTCGCTCTCTCTCACGCGCTCTTTGTTCGCATCTTTTTCCGTCTCGCTCCATCCGCTTGTCCCGGGTTATCTCCTTTCTTGGTACGCGCGCGCGCGCGCGCACGCGGCAACTCGACGGACTGCCGATCAACGAAGCGCTGCAGTCGGCAGGCGAAAGAGCGGCCGGGCGAAGCTCGAATCGGCGGGAAAACTCGCGAGGTTTCGAACGGACGGTACGACGTCCGACCGGACGCTGAAAACCTCTCCGTTTCTTCCTTCCTTTCGTACGTCTCCAGGCGGAAATAAAAGCTTTCCTTCCATCTTTTCCCATGTACAACGAAAAGTCGCTTAACTTAAATTTCACTTTACTTCCTGCTTTAGACGGTACATGCGTGTACGGAAGCTCCATCGAAATCGCAAGGTCAACGATAAATCGAGACGGTAACTCGAGAACGAATTTCGTGGGGACTATCGAGAAGGAGGAAAATTAATTGGGACCGCAAAGGGTTAACCACCCCTTTCCACCGATTTCCACCCGTTAACTTTGTTTTTTACTTTGCGTTTGTTTAGCGCGCGTCGATCCCCTACAGCTGGGAGCCGGATCTCGTCGAGCTAGATGGGACGGGGTGGAACGTACGCTTGCTGCTCCGAATCTGAAACGAACGAACGAACGAATAAATATCCATGCAATTAATAAAGACGAGGGAGCGAGCGCGTACGCTAACGTACCCGCGACTCGTTCGATGCGCTTCGGATTTAATAACGCGGATATCGAATAGAAACTATCCACGGACTCGTATAATGGCGCATTAATTATATGGTAACGAGTTCGATTGGATTTTTAATACGCGATACGCACGGGACCGAATCGATTGCGGGCGATTTCACCGGCGAATATTCGAACGTTCGATTATACGGAGGAGAAAACGATTGGAGAGCGAAGTGCTCGCCTCGCTTTAGAGATAACCGAACGTCCTTGCTTGGAGAATCATTTTGTTATAATCGTTGAAAAATTGTCCCGTTCGATGGCGACTTTATTGGCGGGGCGGTAACCCGCGCGCGACGTTTTCGCTCTCGCCTTCCTAATAAACGCAAATAAAATGGCTCCACTTCCGATCGCAAGTGGAGCGTCTACGGTGTGGCAAGTGCTACCTCCTTATCGCATAAACACTGTACTTAAGTATCCGTGTATGTACCCTCTTTCGTGCTACGTATTATACGGGGTATAATTGGATCCTTAACCGCGGGCTTCGACTTCTACCCGTGAGTACTTCGTACGCTTCGACCCTTTGAGGTCCAGAGTCGAGTCCGGCTCGACATCGTCTTTATTCGCATCTTTTCTAACGTACGACAAAAATCATCTATAAAGTTCCGCGACTTAAATTTCGTTTTACTTTCTAGTTTCTACGGACATTTCTAGACGTACGGATATACGAAAACTCGATTGAAATTGCTAGCTCCGGACTATTGGGAAGGAGGGAAATTAATTTGGACCGCGAGAGGAGCAACCCGATGACGAGAGTAAAGCGCGACATCCGCGCTGATGATCGAAGGCGATCGTCCGAATCCACGCGAAATGCTTCTCCATCGATGACAAGATGGCGATCGATCTCGTTTCAACGTCCTGCTGTCTTGTCGCTTCGAGTAATCTTCCGCCCCACGGAGAGAATCTGAAAAGCGAATAAAATATCGGTAGCCATTCCTACGAGTTAAAGGAATTCTTTTCTACGGAAAAGTTCTAGGTCTGAGAGACCCAGCGAATAAATTGGAATTCCAAAGAACCGGCGATCTTCTCATTTTTCTCCATTTTTCAACGCCTACCACGATGGCAAGGTACTGGGAGAAGCTGAAAGCAAATAAAATATCTGTACCCGCTGAAGTATCGACGAACGCTAGACCTAAGAGACCCAGCGAATAAATGGAAAATGCGAAGAACCGCCGATCTTCCGATTCCTCTCCATTTCCAACACCCACGACGCCAAGCGAATTTTCAAACTTCTCTCGACTCACTGTTCGACTCAACGATCTTCGTCTTTACTGTCCCAATCTCTCGGCAACGTCGAGGTTGAACGATGCGCGAAAAACTTTGGAAACGTCAACGAACGTGGCAACGACGACGCGAGAACGATTACCGCGGATTGGCCGTCATCGGGCGAGTGTCTCGCTACGTCGAGGCGACCTCGAGGCAGCGGCAGCTCGAAAGGGGGTAGCGGCAGCCGTGTCTTCCCGTGAGGCACCACCACCGGTACCGCGACGACACGCGCCATCGCCGATTACCTCCCGCGGAATGAGCGAATACGCCGGCGCTGCCACGGCGTTCGCGTTGCCTGCATGACCGAATAAAGATACGAGGTCGAAAGTGGCCATCGCTGAAAGAAAGAAAGAGAGAAGGAAAGAGAGAAAGAGATAAAGAAAGACGGAAAGAGTTCAGCGGCAGGGCGACAACACGAGGGAAGGAAGAGAAGAAGCCAGAGCGAGCAAGAGAGACGGAGAAGGTGTCCAAGAGGTAAGAAAGAAGGAAGGGAGGACGAGGCGAGCAGGAAGAGGGTAGGGATAAGGGGCGATTGACTCGACGACGACGACGACTACGACGATGATCGTGGCAGTGGAGGCGCGAGCACACGCCATATCTGGCCAGACTATCCTACGTGGGCTCAGAACTTTGCCTCGCCTCGTCTCACCTCGGTTCACCTCAGCTCGCTTCGTCTTGGCTCGCCTCGCCTCGCCTCGCCTCGCCGCGCCGCGCCTCGCCTCTCCTGTAACCGAGCAAACACACCTTTTTAGCGGCATTACATTAATATCGTAATGGCATGGGATCAAGCGAAGCAGTCGAGCCGTTCGCGACTCTCAGATTAGGGTTGCAACGTGCCATTGCGAAGATAAACGAATCGCGTACGAAGGTATACCCCAGGTGTGCCTTGCGCCAGGGGATACCCTTGAATTGAAGGAGATCTTTCTAGCGCGGAGGGGAGAAGGAAAAGGTTCCCTTATCGTCGCTCGGTACCTGCGTCTCTAGGCGCAGCGATACGCGGATCGTTCAATCGCCAGCCAATTCCACGCTCGAGAGTAGGATCGCTGTTAGAATCGCGGTGGGAAGGAAGAAACGCGTGGTCCTTGATCGGAGCGGCGATGGCTAGGCTAGAGAGCCTTTGTCAGAGCGTTCGAAAGCTTCGAAGAGTCTAAAAAGCGAGCGAGTGTCGTTTCGACGATATTTTTAACTGTGTCCAATAGCGGCACGCTAATGCGTGCCGCGTGTGTCTCGATGGTTGTCATTGATAGCCAGCAAGCGTATAACATATGTATATAAAAATGTTAGATATTGCGTATCGATCAGATTATTTTTTTTCTCCTTTACGCTGGAAGTAATGTATGCGTACCATAAATGGTCAGGGATATTAGCAAAACGAGGAGTTATCGGGAACGTCAGGAGCAATGGGCGTCGAGCGAGCAGTCCGATAAGTTGGAAAAAGATATCGTTATTTTAATAGATTCGCGTTTTAAATTGAGACGTACAGTGGCGTATAGATTAATGCGTTCCGCACGTACTTAAGATGGAATATCTTACTTTTCTCTACTGTTTCGCATTGTAGGATTTCGAAAGAAGCAGCGAATTGCCGAGTCGTGCCCGATAGTCGACGTGACCTTTCTTTCGCGTTAACGTTCTCTAGGATTTTGTTCTTCGCGATATCACAAAATACAGATTTTCGGAAAGCCGTAGGCCGCGGAAGAGTCGAGGATCCCGAGGAACCTAAATATCCTTTCGAGAATAATATTCGAGAGAGGTCAGTAATTCTCTTTGAAGATTTACAAGGAAGAAAAGACGTTTCTCCGTGGGCAATACGTCCACGCGGATCCACTAACCGTTTCGCGATCGAGTGGATCATTTGTCTTCTTCAAAGAAGCACAATAACGCGCATCATGGTGTCCAGTGATTCTCTTCGCGTGGCACGAGCCATCATCGGAAGATCGATCTTTCCATTTCCCATCGGCTGGGTGGACTCGGCGATCTCCGTTGGAAGATCTTCCAGCGAAGATCGCCACGACCCCAGGCATCGATTATTTCTACGAGATTAGGATTTCTTCGCGTTTATCTCGTTCAAAATCGAAAAATAGTCCGCCACGAAAGAGTTCGACGTTTCGATCCAAAGTCTTTTCCTCCATTATCCGATCACGGTTAAACCATCGACGTAACGTAGAAGTAGAAAAGAAAAGAAAAGGAACGTTAATCAGCGATTATCGTTGCTCGTTTCTCGGGCAAAAGATAACGAAGATAGCCCGTCGAGTAAAGCTGATTAAGTCGATCCTGCCAAATTGATTCGAAATCGTTCGTTTGAAACGTTCGATAGCTATTTCAATTTAAACCCAGAGTTCCTTATTTTAGCGACACGACGCTCTAATCGACGTAAAATCGCGACGACTTAGCGTCCACCTTTACGATCCCTCGGGCAAGCACCAGCGCGATGACGTCGATGATCAACCGTAGCGAAGCAGCGTACGACAATACGATACGGTGACACGAGGAAGCAGGGACGATGATCGACGAGAACTACCATCGCGCAGCCTTCCGAGCGACGGTATATTCTTACTCCGAAGCAAGCCATGCTCACGACCGTCGAATTCCTATCGCAATTGGTTCTCAACGCCACGCGTACACTGAAACAAACAAACAAAACCGTCAATAATTAGCAAAGAAGAAAAAGTTCTTTCCACTTACGCTTTGATGCCAACTAATCGAAACAGGAAATTCCTTGAAATTACCACTGTTATAAGGACAATTGTTCCACGGTACCCTCGGAGACGGGAATAGAGATTAACCCATTAACTGCCAAGTTCATTCTTTTTCTTTAAATTTTTGGATAAGTTATGCATATGCACGTTTTTGGCGCCGAGTGACGAATAACCCACTGCAAACCGGCATCGTCCTTTCGATGCCAACTAATCGAAACAAGAAGTTCCTTGAAATTACCACATAAGGACAATTGTTCCACGATACCCTCGGAGATGGGAATGGAGGTTAACTCGTTAACTGCCAAATTCATTTTTCTGGCATTCTTGGTCGGATAAAGTTCGAAAATCCCGAAACGGGGATCGTGACAGCTGACGGATTAAACGAAGCAACGTCGATACAAAATTGTATTATCGGGTTTGTAGACGAGTGTACATGCACGTGACACGTAAGAGAGAGGGCGAAGGAGAGAAAGAGAAGGAAAAGAACGCGAAGACAGAAGCGCGGATAATGATCAACGAGAGCCACCTTTGGAAAGACGTCCCTGACGGGAGTATATCCGCTCTCTCGGGGAGACATAATTCGAAATTGTCGGCTGGGTCAAAGGGCAGGGTCCGGCTACTTGAGCGAGTTGACTCTGCCGGTCTTCGGGGTCACGTGCCATGGCTCCTTCTTCTTCTTCTTCTTCCTCCTCCTTTTCCTCTGATTCTTCTTCCTCTCTTCATATCGTCGCTTCCTCCTTCTCTTCTTCTTTTGCGCGTCGTAGCTTCCTCTTGTCTCCTTCTACCGGCTCGATCTCGTCATTGTCATCGCCATGATCGTCGTTACATCGCGGTTTCGCGGATAAACGAGATAGACATACGCGATCACCCGTTCGACCAGTTCGATCGTTATACGAAAGAAGCAAAAAGAAACAAAAAGAGAGAGAGAGAAAGGTGAAAGGAAGAGCAGATCGTAACGAAGCGTAGAAACGTCGTCTTTCCAAAAGAAGAAAGGAAGAAAGGAAGAAAAGAAGAAGCGCATTCCACGAGCGTGAGAGCAAACGAGAGGACGGAGAGGCACGAGTCCTCGGTCCTAAAGCCGCGACCGGGTCGAAGTGACCTCATCGGATGTGGCTCTGATTTGCTCAATTCGTCTACGACGTTCCAGAGCTCGTGCGCGGCCGCCAAGTAGAGGAGCTCGTGCTCGTTTCGAGACACGGGGCGACGCGCGGAAAAAGGAGTCCGCGCACGATTGCTATCGTCTTAGCCTCATTATTCCATTATGATGGCGTGTGGCGTGTGCCGTACCCCAGTCGCCCTGGCTACCAGCCTGCCAGCCTGCCAGCCTGCCTGCCTGCCTGCCTGCTTGCCTGCCTGTTTCTTGCCCGACTGTCTACCTCTGCTCTTCTTCGCCTCGTCTCTCCTTTACCGGACCGGTATCTCTTTCCCTCTTCGTCCGTCTCCCTTCGTCCCGTTGCCTCCTCCAGACTCCCGTCTTCCTCGCTCCGCCTAGCGTCTCATTGTCTTCGTTCAACGGTCTTCTCATCCTCTTCGTCTCCCCCTCGCTAGCCCAGCGAACGCACGCGTACACATCTCCGTGACGATGATGTACGTGATATTACGCCCCCGAGTACGGGGACCTGGCGGACAGGCTGGAGGAAAGGAAACGACGACGACGACGACGACGACGACGTCCGAGTGAGAAGAGGATGCCATCAGGAGAGAAGAAGAAGAAGAAGAAGAAGAAGAAGAAGAGGAAGAAGAGAAGAGGTCAGAGCAAGCGAGGGTGGGTGAGGAGTCTTTGCGGGTGGAGAGTGAGACAGAGCGAGATGGAAATGAAAAAAAAGGAAAGTAAAAGAAGGCCGAGGAAGAAGAAGAGGAAGAAGAGCGGGAGAGTGAGAGTAAGAGAGTAAGGGGGGAGAGAGAGAGAGGAGACACGAACGACGAGACGTGGCAGGGCAGAGACTCTCAAACGGTTCGGAACAGGTTCCAGGACCGTTGCCTCGACTCGGTACCTTTAGCGGGTGGAGAGAACGAGTTACAGTACGAATACCCGCCGTGGAACACACCTGGGTTTTCGGTTAAACGCGAACTCGGCAACGTCGGAGAGAGACGAGGGAAGAGAGACGAAGAAAGAGAGAGAGAGAGCCGATACGAGCTGAACGGTCGCGCGCGTGCTTCGGTCCAGCCGAAGAAAAGCCGCGTCTAATCGAAAAGTAGCCAGGGAGACGCACGCGCCTAGAACGCATCGAGGTAAATTCGTCTCTACGCGTTCCAACGAAAATATGCATTTCTAAGAGATTGTTACGGCCCACGCGATAAGAGACGATTTGGCTCGCAATTAGAGCGAATCTTCGACCTTTGAATGCCCTAAGTTTCAAATTTCATGCCGCACTTTCAAATCCAACCGTACGCTTGCAATTGGTTTATTATTT
Source organism: Liostenogaster flavolineata (assembly GCA_025433975.1). NCBI lineage: Eukaryota > Metazoa > Arthropoda > Insecta > Hymenoptera > Vespidae > Liostenogaster > Liostenogaster flavolineata. Next base: position 180,860 of record JAITYT010000722.1, read on the forward strand.
TTTATATTTATACATAAGTATGTATCGTCATTCTTATTATTATTTTTCCCTTTATCCGACTACCGCGATAAATAGGTTGATATATGGACATGGATGATTTTGAAAATCAGGCCTCTAAGGGTTAAAGGATGCCATAATCTAGGCCGCACGATCTTCGAGATGGTACACTAGCTGGAAAGAAAAACGTTTATCGAACTTCGACTTCACCCTGAAGATTCTTCGATTTCTGATTGGAGGTCGAATCGTGGCCGGTAATTTCCCTTGCCGTTTTTCACTGTCCTCTTCAAGTTTGAAACAATGTCCCTCTCGATACGTCTTCCACGAAACGCCAGGCTCTAGAAGGCAACGCGAAACCCCTCGTTCTTTCCAAATTCGAAGGAAGCAGGTCTGAATCGATATCCCGCGCATATATGAACAGTTATGGACGATCTACGGCTGCGTACTTCTGCGGAAAGGAATTATCGGCGTACCGATGATTTGCCGATCCCACGATGCTCGATCGCGCGCTGGAACAATGGCTTCGGACAATGCGGATAGAATCGATACGTACCCACGCGAACGGTGCGATGCTCAGAACTCTCCTCGTAGAAAAGAACGAGGAGAAGAGAGATGGCGAGAAGAAAGATAGGAAGGCAAACAGAGAGAGAGAGAGAGAGAGAAAGCTCGATAAAGCGGGATTACGTTCGGCGTTTATACGTAAGATACGCATCGTTATCGTAACGTTAATAATTAACCCTGACTCCTGACCCTGCTTGGAATAAAACGTTCCATCTCGTAATTTACATCCGAAAGCGATAAAAAAAATTACAGTGATTCCTGAAAGACAGCGATACGTGGAAAGCCGAAGGCTAGAAAGAGCGAGAACTATCCGTCTTTCAAGGATGTCATACCGCACCGTTCGTCCGTTCGAACGCGAAGGCATCGTTCGTGCATCGCTGGCGATATCGTACGCGTAAAAGAACCTTGTCCTACAGGAACGAATCTATCATTTCGCTCGATCGTTTTCCACTCGCTTAACGATCGGATCTGTCGCAACGTACGATACATTAACGACGAAGTAGGTGCGAGATGAATTACAATCGCTCTCTCGTACATTGTAAATAGGCTACGGATAAAAGATATAATAGATCGTGGCTACGTTCGTCGGAACGACAGAACGAGCGTTAATATCGCGCTTTTGCGTCGTTTCCCTGGCTAACAATGAGTTATAGATGTACCGTTGAACAAGGAGACGAAGTAGGGAGGCGAGGGGAGATTTTAAAGGAGTCCTATAGCGCGCATTATACCCTCTCGCGTTTTCTTAGCGCGTCCTCTCGCTAAAACGACCGCCTTCTTCCACGCTTTAGGCAAAAGGCACCATATTTAACTCCGTCGGTTTCCTTCCTTCGTGCGTCGAAGGCTTCTCGGGCATCCGCGTCCTCCTCCTTCCCCCATTTATCCGTGACCAGCGTTCAACTGGCTGCGACTACGAATTATAAGGCACGTCCACCGACGATTGATTTAGAACGATCCACTCGATTAATTCGCGGCTGTCTACAGAAATTACAGTACCGCGAACGCACCGCGCGCGTACGCAACGTGCGCCGGTAGAAGATACCACGTACGAGATTTCACATCACCGCGAGAGACCGTTCGAAACCTTTTCGATATCGTGCGACGATGATCTTTCGACGTTAATACGATTATACAGCTAGATAAGCTTAACGACGTCCGAACGTCGTCTTACCACCGATCACCTCGCGAAGATACGCGAAACACGACCGCGGTAAATCTATCCGAAAGTCGAGAGAGCAAAAATACGTCGTGTATTTTTCTCCAGGCAAGCCCGAACTTCCTGGAGATCCTTTCGTCGTTGATTCGTCTAACGATAATAAGGCAGGCGAGTCGTCCGTTCGTGGAATTGAAATCTGCAAAAAAAAAGAAAGTCTTGATATAATCTTAGTCGTACCGATCGAAGGATGTTAACACGTTGTATTTCATTCCATTAGGTTAGTACGTACGAAATAAAACATTTGTTTATAAAAGAAATCTCGAACGCTGATCAGCAAAATAATTTCCATCGTTTTCTAACACTTTTCGCCAGGGTGAAGGAAGTCGTTCGATTTTTCATTGAAAAACTTTTTCAAGCGCGTTTTCGGAGAAGAAATTTCGATTACTTTCCGGTAGACCTAAAATGTACGTGTATCGGACATTTCATATGCACCGAACTAATGTTTCGTTCTATAAATACAATATATCGTCGCCTTTCGATATCGTCGATGGCATAGCAACGAATCTAGCACGCGTAACATTATTTTTATTGGCGTAAAACGAAAGGCAAGTTTAACGATAATCGTCAAAGCATCGCTATCGATAATCAACGCGTACTAATCGCGATCGCCGATGTATCTCGATGCACTTCGTTCATCGACCATGGTCTTCTTACTATAAATCCATTTGTGGTAAGTTCGAGAGCGACGCGCACGCAAGAACGAGACCTACGGACGCGCGAATAAATAGACGTTCGCTGTTACGATCGAACGAACACGAGTGGAGCGTTTACGTAATTTCGCGATGTTGCGTTATCGAAGACGCGAGAATATGAATTGAAATCCACGCGACGACGATGCGTGGTCGCATTGTTTTATTTGATTTTGCAACGAGAGTTTACTTCGATCGACGCGTTACACCACGAGCGCCGCTTCGATTTCAAAGACTTCGCTAATAAGAATTTTCATTCTTATTAGCTCGAAGAAGATTTCGGTGACGTCGCGTCTATCTTCGCGATCCATACCGAGAGCCGCGAGACACGCCGTTATCGATCGTACGGCGTATTAAACAAAATGGCGGAAAGACGAAACAAAATGGCAGCGACGCGTGACAAAACGGAGGAGCGTATCGTAGCGAACGAAGCTCGGAAGGCGATCACGGATGGGATTAACGTTGATGGATCGTGGAATCGAACGCTCTACGGAATGACAACGCGAGCTTTTCGACGCCTCGCGAGACAAATGGCGTTCCAATATCGAACGCATCGTCGGTGCAACGGCGAACGTTTCCTCCGTCCTTCTCGATCCGTCCCGCGGCATTCATCTGTCCTTCGAGTTTGAAAACGGTTAATCGCACCAGTCGAATCGATTCGTTTCGCTACGATCGATTCATCGTTTCCTCTTAAATCATCCGGCAGGATGAGCGACTGGCGTGCGTGCAGGTAGATGTTTAACGATTAAACGAGATTAGAAACTGGGAGTGTCGAACGGTAGTGGCGTGGACGAGGCTGCCGCGACGTTTACGATCCAAAGATTTCGAAATCGCGTCGTTCGACTTTATCCTGCCGGCGATGCTGACAACTCGAGAGAATTTTCTCGCGAAAGACGCGCGTACGTACGAGCTAAGTAGAGCCACTGGCAACGATAGGGATCTTCGAGCGACGATATATCACGCTTTCGTTGATAACGAGGCTGATAATGGCTCGACGAAAAAAAAAACGCGCGGAAGAGATCGTCCGACCTCTCGTTCGATGATAAAGCGAATCGAACTCAGGGCGATTTCCTTGGAATTATCGTCGAACTCTCGCTGATCCAGGCGCCTGACGTCCTCCTTAACCTTCCGATGCCGATGGAAATTCTACGGTACAACGTAGTTCAAGTTCGGTCCGATCGTCGATAAAAAGATGGCGACTTTCTAAATATCTCCTTCAAAATACCCATAAATCGAAAATCAACATAAAAATGATCTAATAAGCGACTTGCCTCTATGTACGTTCCGCCAATCGTTGACCGCACATGACGCGCAACGTCTCGTAAATCCAAAGCGAATTGCAAAGAAACGTCGACTCGTTTCAATAAGCAATTAGAATCCGTATCCGCATACGAAGCATACGAGAAAGTACCACAAACTTGGACGTGACAATCCGAGCGGTACTCGGGATAACTGGATATATCTGAAAAAATGCGTCAAAGTTAAGCGTCCGCTAAGTTACGCTTCCGTACGATTTTCCATTCGGTCTTAAAGCTCGCAAGAAACCGTCGATCGGATTTTTTTAAACGCGCATCGTCTTACGAATTTTCTTCATATGGCAATGCCTAATAGATTAACGTTACCGAGGATCTCGCAACGAATAAGCTTCGAATTTATATCCCTGATTAAGGATCGATGTTAAGACGATATCGTATTTTACGTCGTTACGGTGTGCTTGAACGATCGGTTACTACCAATTAAGCCTGCCTTTTTCTCTTCCACGCTGACTCGATGGCGGATAGAGAGATGGTTCGAAGGTAGCATAGAGAGTTAACTTCAGTACCACGTTCGACGATGATGCGATCATTGATATCAGATGATAATGACGATGTGCCAGCGAGTAAGATCATAGAAATCGTAAACCTTGGTGGATGTCGAAGGAAAAAAAGAAAAAAAAGGAGAAAAAGAAGCGAAGAGCCGAAGGACGGAAAGAGGAGAAAAATATATCGGTACCCCGGTATATTCCCATCTTGGCACTTGTCCAATTTGTCTCCGCGATAAAGCGATACCATTTCGTTAGATAGCACATAAATGCGGTAATTAGGCTGTTCTCAATTGACTCTAGCGTAAGCGGCGCGGCCAATTTATCCGCGTACCTTTCTCTTTATTGTGCTGCGCCTGTCTCAGCTTCTACGACTTCGGCCCGGTATTGCTTTACGGCTTAAACGACTCGATATAACGATTGACCAGAGACAATCGAGCGAAAATGTTGCAAGGACGTTCAAGGAAGTAGCCGCGAATGATCGTAGATTGTCGTAAAGGCGAGTAGATCGTTCGCGATTCTCTTATGTCTTCGAGCTGCGAAAGAAACGTTACAGCCTCGAACCTCGCCTTGTTATTTAGAAAACGAATTATTCCGAGGTAACAAACTCGCTAAGGACGACCGAAGTTTTTCGAAAGGCGCGAGAATCGGTACATTATTCGTTACAAATATATTAGACGTTTCGGTTAACAATGTTGCAACGAGGTTAAAAATATGTTTAACTTCGATGCTGTTCGCGAGACAGATTGTTCCTATTCTTCGAACAAAAATTAATACCTGCATGAAGAAAATTATCTTTGCGTGTTAACTTAAATCGATGTTCTAAACGCGAGCAAAAGCGTCGAAAAATTACATTCGCGTTAATTGTCTTTTAACACAGGATCGCGTGTGCTCTCGATATTCGTATTTAGAGGTACAAATTAGGAGATAAGTTTTACCTGTAGCACCATATAAATCGGTACCTTACTTAGACTGGTCAAAAGTTACGAGAAGCTATTTATTACCCGCAATAGACGAATGTACGCCGCTTGAATGACCGAATCAGCTCCTGCGAGCGATGATATCATGCGCGTGTTGAAACAGCAAGAGAGGCTTTCGTATCCTGATCCACGCATTATAGAAAACTTCGTTCGATCTTCCGCTTCGCTGGTTGCCACGATTGGATCGGAGACGCGTAAAATTATACGTTAATCCGATGTACATATTTGGACACCTATCGAAGAGAAGCTAGGATAGAACGAAATTATTATCAGGATGAAAATGGAAATAGGAATGGGAATCTAAACTCCTAGAAGCAAAATCTTCCAACTTGTTAAACGATAAAAACTCCACGTCGAGATTCGCATCGATGTCTCCTTATGCCAAAGGAAGAAAATTGACTATTGATCTTTTTCTATCTCTAAACTGGGAATGGGAATGGAAATCTGAACTCCTAGAGGCAAAACCTTCCAGCATATTAAACGATAAAACCTCTAAATCGAGATGCCAAAGGAAGGCAATTAGCACTTGGGCGATTGATCTTTCACCATTCCTGAACATTATCGGCAAACATTTGACAATTCAACGGGAAAGAGGATCTATCGGTAGAAAATAACGTCGAAATATCGCGAGTATCGGGCCAAAAATCGGGATTTGTCGAAGATCGAACGGTTCCTGTTAGCTTCCACCTCCGCTACGGTGCGACGGTGCCACGGTTTGAGCAACACTGGTGACGTGGCGAGGCACGCGACCAAGGTAGCTCGTGTCCCACGCGTTACCTCGCTTCTAGGAGCTATCCTCAAATGAAATCGCGTAAAGCTCGTCGTCGCGACGTATATCTCCCGGTCGTCGAATCCCGGAGCGGGAGCGGAGGACGCGTCTTTGCCGATCGCGATTGGCGAGTCGCAAAAATCCGCCATTAAAATCCGTGACCGTCGAGCTCCTCCCATCGAGCCGAGAAGAGGCGAGTTTCGCGACTTTCCGACAGCATTGCCGCGCGGTATTCGCGTGCCAAGTCCTTTTCCACAGCTCCGATCCGTCCACTTTTTAACACGTCGCTCCATAGCCGTCGTCGTCGTTTTCGCGCTTCTTTTCATCTTTCACTGTACGCCATATTCGGTTTCGGCGGTCTTCCCAAATTCCGCGTGGACTTTCAAAACGGAGGATGATTTGCTTCTTTTTTTTTTCTAAATCCAAGATCTACGACGAACGCGTTCTGGCTTCGTTGTTAAAGTTCTGCAATGATCAGGATACGTTCGATACTCGAGGTGCGAAACACGATTTATTTTTCTAAATATATTTATGTACAGTGATTATAAATACTTAACTTCTTCGACGGCGTCCTTTCTCAAATTAGTATTCGATTAGTTTCAATTACTTCTTTTCTGTGCAAATCGATTACCACGTAGCTGAATAATTATCGATCTTCTACGACGTGTATCTCGACGTGACGCTAGGCGTGGATTTAACAAAGGATTCGTATAGCTTTTAAAATATGTCATACGCGAGATATATTAGCTCATAGAAAGGTACTCTTCATACTTCTATTGTCGTATCGCAGACTATGGCGAACGAGTCGATCGTCCTGTCAACTCGAGTCGATGCTCCGATCTGAAAGCAACATCGCAATTCCGATATATCGTAATTATTTTATCATAGCCAAGAAGAGGTGATTCGATCATCGGATCGGTTCGGCATCCGACGATCAAAGTTTTCGCGGATTCTCGGGGCGCCGCGTGTTCACGCTGGCGCCTCCTTACAAGATCGTAAAGAAGGCCAGAGGGAGGGCAGTAGAGGTCAGTAGGAGTAGGATCAAGAGGGTAGGAGGGAAGGAAGAAGGAGAGAGAGCGAGAGAGAGAAAGAGATGTACCTTAATTCGCCGTGCATTTCCCCTTATTTGGGCTTCCGCGGGCTGATCAGCAGCGCGAGAGGGGGAAAAGCGGCCCCGGGAGGGACCGATGAGGGCCGGGCTTCCGTAGTGTATCGCCGGTAGTCATGCCGAGTGACGAATGTGCGTACTCATCTCATTCGCCTCCTACCTTATTCGGTGAGAGGCTCGCGGATCGTCCGGGATTACGCGTTTAATCCTAATCGTCTCTCCGTGCGTTGCCCCGGCGTTCCTCTCGACTAATTGGCCGGTCCTTAGCGCGTCCTTTGCTGAAAACATTTCGTAAAACGTTCGATTTAGATCCGACGCGAAGAACACGATAAAACGGTAGGCAGGCCGCGCGTATCACCGAGTAGCTTGTAATTTGAAAATATAATGCTACGTCCCAATTTGTATTCATGCGGAGATATCCGGCTGAAAAATTACGTTAGATCTCCGCCTTTCTTAACGCGTTAAATTAAATTAATCGTACAACGATATTCGTGCTAACCGACTTTGAATTTGAAAGTCGAGGATGTGTCCCATAAAATGGGACATTGGGGGATAATGGATTGAGCAAGCGATGAAATTAGAATGCGATTACGTAGACAACGTTGGGATCGAATGCACGAGTCGACGGAAAAGTGATAGAAGCTGGAATGGATCGCTATAAATCGAAAAAGTTCGTTCGAATAAAAAAGAACTTAATTATGATTTTCCTCGAACGCACGATAGGTATAGAAATATTAATTCCTATTAAGACCTAAGCTAAATCGACTACTCGATTGAACTAAGTTTAGTTATCACGGATTAATTCTGTTAAAAGTATAATATTCCATTTATGAAAACGTGAGTGCAGTTAACGTCATTGCCCTCGCCGTTTCCATTAGTTTCGAGTAAACGATTGTGAAACGTGACGGAATTTATGATGCGTAACGTACATAATAAATAAATTGCCACGGCATAGCATAATCAAATCAGAACGCGTCGACATAACGATAAACATGAAAGATCGAAAAATTATAAAAAAAAAAATATACTCGTTGACAATTTCGTAGACAGTGTAAAACGTTGGATGAGCGTAGAATCGCGTTATTGGAAAAAAGATCTCTTTTGACGTACGAGTCAAATTGGCTCGTTTCGATAAAAGTAGCCGTACGCTGAACGCCCGTAAAATCAGCGTTGATTGGACCTAAACGAGTGAACAAACGAAACGACAATTAATGTTCACTATTATCCGTAACTATAATTTTGTATAATTCACGATCTATCTTCTTTTTAATACCTTCTTTACGTATATATATAAATATTTTCTACGTATACTCGCTTAAAAATCCGACATTTCATACGTACCAACCCGATGCAATGTATATTGTTTGAATATATAACGATTGGAGGCTCGTTTAGGTCCAATTTGGTGCGTACGAAACGTCGGATTTAAGCGAATATATGGATTTAAGCGAATATATGGAAAAATCCGACATTTCTTGCGCACCAATCTAATAATATTTGATACACGCGTAGCACGTGCAACGAAAGGCACGTCGGACGATGAATTCCACGAGTATACGTTGGGTATCCCGAATCGGCGCAACGTTTTAATCTAAATCAGGTTCGTCGAGGCGCTTCTCAGCCACGTTGACCGACCGCAGTGGAATCCAACTGAACCACCTCTTGCGGGACACCACCAGGACTTAATGTAGTGCGTATTACACCATTACATGTTCCGTTTAATCATGCCCCGCTAATGGTCCGCGGACTTCCTTTATCGGTTACGTCGTCTACCTTTCTCCTTCTCTCCCTTGGCGTGCGGAATAACAAGCGCTGTTGCGTCCTTTGCAACACGAGTTTCGAACAAGCCTTCGGATACGCTTTAGATAAGCGCCGTCGAGAACCTAATCAGCATTTTCATTCGCGATACTTTCCTTCCACCCATTTCCATAATTTCCCGCGGAGAGATTCGCCAGATTTCTAATTAATACGACGCATCGGACGGACGATTTTCGCGTCGTCTACGCGTCCATTAAAAGTTCATCTTCGAAAAGTCCATGCGAATCGTAAGCTGTGTTTTTTTTTGTAATAATATCGAGGACAGCTCGTCCAGCTGAACTCGCGACAGATCTTAGAAGTCGATGTTACGGTCGTTCGTGAACTAAACGCCAGACATCATAATTGTGTCGTTATCAACGGTAATAAAAATACGCCACTTCGAAGCATCGTCTAGATTTCATAACGTTCTTCACAGATGTCCATTCCCATTTTTACTCCTCGAAAAAAAACGAGCGGAGAACGTCGACAAAGATGTTTAAAAAAAATTTTAAAAGAGAAATTTCAAAGAGAAGAAAATTTACATCGATGTAAACATTTCGCAATGTATAACGATAAAACGATGGTTGAACTATTCCGCGACGTAGTCTTTATCGCTCTTCTCCTTCTAAGAATTTCGTAGAGAAATTCTGTAACAAATTGCTCGCGCACGACTGGCAACGAGTTAACTTTTAATTGATATTCCGCGCTGCGCTCGCGTTAAAGCGCCCTGAGAAAGAGGCCTAACGACCATAACAGAATCCTCCAACGACCGCACCGCGGTACCGAAGTTCGCCGGATCTTTGAGAAATAACGAGGGACTTTCTCCACGAGAAAAGAATCGAAATAATTTCTTCCTCGTACCGAATCATTTCGCTTCCTAATTGTACAACTCCTTGCTCTATACATTTTTTTACAATGTCATAACTTATCGAAATTCTCAACGGACGACTTCAGCCACGACGAAGAAACGCTTCGAATAACAAACGTTGCATTAGCTCTGTACCTCCAAGTGCTTCCTTTGATCGAATATTTCGACTGATCACCGAAAAGAAAATTGCCGAATCTTCCGATCGATAATTTGAGAAGTAACGAAGGATTTTTTTCACGAGAAAAGAATCGAAATAATTTCTTCGTCGTACCGAATCATTTTGCTTCCTAATTTTAACATTCTTTGCTCGATACATTTTTTTATAATGTCATACTTTATCGAAATTACCAAATAACAACAAAGTTAAAGAAACGCTTGGAATAACCGACGTTGCACTGCTCTGTACCTCAAAGTGCCTCTCTTTGATCGAATATTTCGACCGATCATCCAAAAGAAAATCAACGTCCTCTCTAATTTCTGGATCGTATCGCTCTTCGTCCGTATGGTAAGTATTTTCTTTGCATCTGAGTCTGTAAAAGAAAGACAAAGAAATATAGTGACAGAGAGAGAGAGAGAGAGAAACAGAGACAGAAACGAGGTGTATCCGGCTCGATAAAAACCCGAGTGGACGTTCCCTCGTGCCCAAATACGATTTCGTTCTGGCCATTATATCCTCCTTCGCGTCTACCCTCACCGCGCTGCTCTTATCGCGTCATGCCACGACAAGCTCTCTTTTCTCAGGGACAAGACAACGGCGGCTGCTTCCTCCCGATCGAAATCGTAATCCTCCTCGTGTTTCGTGGCATACGGGAAAGCGATCTCGATACCACGCCCGGATAGCGCTCCTCCTCGGATCTCTTTTTACGGGCGAGAAGGGAAGAGCGAGAGGTCCAAGGGTGGAACGAAAGGAGAAGATAAAGAGCAGCGATCGGTGATTTACACTCTGGATCCTGTTTCACGAATCCATGCGCGTCTATGAGCTCGAAATAAAGTCGCGCGCGTGAGAGAGCAAGACGCATCGATGCCGCGTTACAAAAGTCCTGCGTATTACGAAATTTCTGTCTCCTTCGACAATTAGATAAGATATAATCCGATGAGTTCCTAGGGAAATGGCAGCGCCTTTGACGCATAATTCAACGACGGGAAAAAATGCGGAGAATCGACCAAGTATCGCGGACGTTCGAAAAAGAAGTTGTTAGTTATATTTATTACTATAATACTATATTAATATATTACTATAATATTTTATTACTTTGACATATAATCGAAGGTCGGGAAAAATGCAGAGAATCGACCAAGTATCGCGAACGTTTGAAAACAAATTATTAGGTCAAGGTTGAAATTTGTAAAAAAAAATTATTTATTGCTATAATAATATACTATGTATATATAAATATACATACTATAATACTATTAACTAATTCGTAGAAAAATTATGGCGAAAAACAAATTTCATCCTGGAGGACTCGATGCTTTCAATGGGACCTCTCTTGGCTTTTTTCCTTACCGCGACACGTAATCTCGCGAAATCTGGCCGTGGCTCGTACTAGCAGCGTCAACGAACGCGCCGGAACATCTTTTCCGCTTTTAGGCGCGCTTTCGTTCTCGATATCTCTCGTCGAGCAGCGATAGGTTCGAGAGAGACGGTTACGGTTCTCGGCGCGTCGTTCGAACGAAATAGAATTCGATGCGCTTAGTTTTCAAGCCTATACGTTACAGTGTCGTTGTATTGCCGTCTCCTGGAGCCCTCTCCTCCTCCTCCTCCTCCTCCTCTTCTTACGGCCCCGACGGGGCCCAAGAACGGGCCGAATAACGACGTCCATTAATTTTCTTGACGTTATATAGCGGACATCTTCGTACGCCGCACCCGCTTTATGAATGGCGAACGGTTCGGTATACAGGCGCGAGCCTGAATTTTCGGCTTGATCTTGCGCCTGTAAAGAGAGAACGAATAAGAGAGAGTAAGAGGAAGCGAGATAAAGGTAAAAGAGAGATTCCAAGCAGCGCGAAGTATCGTTCGTGTCTATACCGTCGTAGAAAACCCGGAGAAACGAGTCACATTCTAGGAACGGTAACGAGAACTCCTCGAAGCGTAAGAATTGAATTCGATCGTTCCCCTTTATGATAGCTTCTAAATCCATTATTCGAGGTCCTTCCTCGAATCCAACTAAATACGATAGATCGCAACTAGATCGTATAAATTTCCTGATTTTACGAGTGCCTCCAAGTATCGATAAATTCATGAGCAAACGAGCAACATAAATTTTATTAAATAATATTCTCGAGCAACGTATACCGGAGTCTTCTTTACGAATAAATTATTTCCCAGGATATCTTTCTTGAAATTATTCTTTTCGAATTTCTTCGCACTGCCCTAAGAGACGGATAAATCGAAATCGACAAAGAGACGCGAGTTGAAAGGACCGAGAACGAGGCAAAACACCAAACATTTAACGCGTTCTAGGACGCTTGAAAATATGGAAAGTTTCTCGGACGGGAACGGCGCTACGCGCTGTTTAAACGACTTTAATGCATTCTCGGTTACGCGCCTTTTGACGGGTTCAATGAAACCTGCGGCTGTCGTTCGGTCGAAAGGCTGCCAGACGTTGCCATGCGCTCTGCATTTTCTTACGCGTTCGTCCTTACGCGAGACTCCAGCGAACGTTCCTCGTACGACCTTTGAGTCACTTGAAAAGAAAGAAAAGAAAAAGAAAGAAAATCGAAACGGGCGACTAGGATTCTTCCTTCTCGGAAAAATATTACTGGGCCCATCGGAAGTAGCGTATCGCTACTTTAACATTTCGATGGAAAGTGAAGAAACGGTGAAGACGGCGAGCGAGAGCGAGAGAGAGAGAGAGAGAGAGAGAGAGAGAGAGAGAGAGAGAGAGAGAGAGAGAGAAAAGA
>JAITYT010000722.1:209394-220434 GCA_025433975.1 Liostenogaster flavolineata
CCTATGATTTTTTTTTTAATATCTGCTGTCATTATTATTGTATTTGAAAAAAGCAATGTTAAAAGTTAGCCGGGATGTTTTGGGCACGCTCGGCACCTGGCGAAAACCTTTAAAGGGATGTTTCCGGCGCGCTAGGCGTTTAAAGGTTAAAGAAAGAAGAGGAGACGGATAGCCGATCGAATCGTCGAAGATCTGGACGCGAGCGTCGTTCGTCCGACCGCGAGCTACGTACCGGCGAAGGTACCGTCGCGTATCCCACGCATTACGGGACATAAAGTAATCGTTCGAAGATCGGAGGACACCCACGTAACGCGGGACGCTTGCAAACCCCTCTATGTATCCGACATTCGAGAAAGACGCTGCGGATTTATTCTCAATGGAAGCGATACCGCGCGAACGCGTCCTCTTCGCGCGGTAGCCACGGAAAGCTCCGTATTGTCGACCGCACGAATGGAAACCCACCCTCGAGCGGTCCAACTTTATCGACTCGCGACCTGCTACGACCGACACGACTTAACCCTGGATAATCGAACGTTCTTTCGATCGACCACCCACCCGTTGCCAGTTTTGCGAATTCGAGGTCTTCTTGTTGCGCTCGCACCTTAGTAATTAGTGCCACCTTTCTATCAGGATGACGATTTGTAGCTACGAGGATGTAGCTAGAATTTTTACTTTCTTTTTTTAATTAAGGATGTAGCTTACGAATGTTGTTTGAAGATTGTTTGTAGGACAAGGATGAAATTTGTAGAAACTTGTACTTTCTCTGCAAATTTCATCCTTGACGATATTTTTTAATCGAAACATCGTAATACGTCTCTTAATGTACACCGATTCGTTTGAGACGAATGAAGAAACTGTGAGAATATACTCGTTTTTAATTCGTAGTCTACGAGTCGAACACTGGTTCGAGTTTAGTTATCTAAACTCTTAATAACGGATCGTCCCGAAACGTATAATAATAAAATCAATAATTTTAACTCGCTCGCTCTTGAACCGGGTACGTAGCCATTGCGTTATTAGGTCGGATTTTGAGCTGAATATACAATACATAAAAATCCGACGTAATATAGAAATAATTGAAAGCGAACCCCGGCAAAGTCATAAACGATAAAAACAGTCGAGCCAAGTTGGCCCATCCTGAACTTCGATCTTGAAAAGATCGGAAGCTAAGAGAGAAATAGAGGATCTACCGAGAAGATTCGAATCGACGAAATAGCCGCGACGATAGCGATGACTCGGCCGAAGGGACGACGACCACGTTACGAAAAAGTCTGCTTTCGGATGATAGAAAGGTGATGACCTCGATCCTACGCCCGACTCGTATGTAACGCCGTTCCCGTCTTCCACCTCGTTCCGCCTGTTTCTGCTCGCCCGTTCTGACTGAACGCCCGACTGGCCTGCCCACGCCTGCCCTTCTGTCAATTATATTTACTATTTCATTCATACGGCCGCCGCTTGGTCCACGAGCCGTGCCCATTCACGAGCGTGCAAGCGCGCGCGCTAACTCTTTCTCGACGATACCTTCGCGACGCGACACGGCAACGCGAAATCGACCGGCCACCGTGCAAAATCGTTATCCCTCCGTGCGCCGTATCGTTACGCGCGCCGCGATACCTCCATTCTCGTTTTTTCCATTCACGATCGACTACCGGCGCGAACTACGATTCCGTCGCTTTTCGACGTCTCGTCGGCAATTGGAAAATCGATTTTTCTCGCGACGATAAACCGATAAACGACGAGGAGACGATCGAACGTTCGTCGCCTTTCGTCCTTTCTTAACTCATTTGCGTCGTTCGAAAAAGTGCAACGTTTCTTAAAGATAGAAATATTTCCAAATTAATTTAATTATTAATATTTCAAAAGAATTTATAAACTGATTTAGTTCGATAAAGTTATTCGTTAAAAATAATTTGAGAAACTCGATTCAATAATTTCGAACCGTGTGATAGTACTTGAAATGGTCAATCGTCGCACTGATAAAATGAATCTTTTCCTTTTTTTGGAACGAAGTAGTTCCAATGGCTATTAGAAAATATTGGCCAGTAAATCTTGATGGTAATGACGGACATACTTGCAATGCTTCTTCTACTATTCAAACCCTTCCATTTTTATCAGTTTTTTTAAAATCGCTTTTACCAGGAAAAATACTTTAATCCGTTTTCGATCGTCGCTTTGCACTAGCGCGCATATATGCGCCTACGATGCAAGTGGGTTAAATTCAACCGCGCTTTTCTATATATTAAAAAAAAAGAAAAAAAACTATTCTTCCTTAAATTCGTCCGCGCTCTTTCAAAGCGAAGATCGACGCCCTTTCAGCGACGTATCTTCGAATTCCTTGCTCGTCTCGTAAATCTCGCCTTTTCGATGAGCAACTCGACCGCTTTGGCGCCACCTTTCTCTTCGTTTCCTGAGAATATTAACGCGAACGATATAACTCGAACCGTGAGAATCTCTTCGTCTCCCAGGATAGTTTTAGTCGCTCATCGAGCGTTAACACGATTTACTGTACACAAGAAGCCGAAGGAAGGCGAGAAAGAGAACGAATGGGAGAGAGGAGAAGTCACTAATTTGGGACCCTAACTTTAGGGCCGTAAAACGTGCTTTGCCGAGACTAAGGGGACGAGGAAGGTGAATCGATAACGTGTCGAGCGATGAAGTTCGCGGCGTGAAAGGTGCTTCGCGAAGTCCTTAAATTGTCAAGAGAAAATAGGAAAAAGTGGCGAAACCAAAGAGGAAGGGAGAGAAGGATAAAAAAGTAGGAATTGAACCGGTTCGTTCAAATCCAGCCATTTTCCAATACCGCGCATACGTAAAATTCCGTTTATTATTTCAGTTGAGCCCCATTTTCACGTAACTGTGACGCTTCAAAATAGTCGAAACTTTGTAAACCGGTTTGAATGCCTGTGCTATAAAGCTTATTGGCGGGTCGCGAATTGCCTCGATATTATTTTTAAGTAATGCGTATTTTCGAGCTGAAGCTAACTCGCTTATCCGAATTAATCAAATTTCTCCCGCTCGACAGAAACGAGTGAAGTTTGTACAAAATTCAATTTCGAAAGACCTAAAAAAAAGGCGATCTCGTCGATCGTGAAACTTATAATATCTTACGTTGCTTATATTTTTCATTTATATATCGTCGAAATGATTTTAATCGACGTTGTTGGCTGCTCGTAATGTACCAGAGTGCGCGCGCGCAACGCGTGACATAGCTAATGCGTATTTCGACATTAAATCGCCACGTTAATTATAATATTTCCATAGAGCTTAGTCATTATTTACGCTGCGCTTAATTCCATCTCGCCTTATATGTGCAAGACAGAAACTTGGCGATTCTAAAGTCGCCTTAGAGCGCGACAACTAATAAGAGTATGAATCATAACAAAA
Organism: Liostenogaster flavolineata; assembly: GCA_025433975.1. NCBI lineage: Eukaryota > Metazoa > Arthropoda > Insecta > Hymenoptera > Vespidae > Liostenogaster > Liostenogaster flavolineata. The sequence continues at coordinate 212,779 of JAITYT010000722.1, forward strand.
TATGAGATTGTGATCGACCGCAACCGTTAAATTCACTTTACCTTCCATACTTTTACGTAATTTTTTTTTTTTTTTTTACCAAGACGATGCTATCGTCTTAACGAAATCGCGGAGAGTAGGTAACATTGATCCTGCATATTTTTTGAAGTGTAAGTCGACCGACGTTAGCTTCGTAGCTCTCTATATCCTCTATGAATTTACTTAAAAGAGACAGAATATTTTTCACGTTTTTAAATGATCGCGAAATAAAATGAGAAGTGTGTCAACGACAAATGAAATGAATAAAATTCAAGTATTTGCATGCGAATATACCTGAACGAACGATTATTAGCAATTTATTAGCAATTTGATAGTAACGAATGAATTGTAGAATTCTGAAACTCTTTAGGCGAATAAATTAGAAATATAAGAACGATTAAAGATAAGAGATACGACGAACGTGCAATGACTGGTAACGAAGATAAAATCGTCACTATCTGTTTCCGACATCGGTACGATCTGTCCATTTACTATTTACTATTTTATTTTGCTGTGTCGAGCTCGACTGAAAGATACGGAAAATCTATCCACTTCTGAAATAAAAAAAAATTAATACATTTCAAATACATTGATTAATATTTACTGGACGATATAATTTTCATTGTTACTAACCGTCTCTTCGCGTATATATCGAGCGCGCGCATAGAGATGCAATAGTCGAAAGAAACAATGTTCGACTTGAGATGACATTTTTTGACAGAATTTTCCGGTAGACCTGATATATTTTACGAGTTCAACAATTCGTCTCATTAAATGTGATCCGGCTGTATTCGGAAGGGGAATCATCGAATCGCTTCGTTAGCGCCATCTTGCGATCGCGACGGTATCGTTCGCCGGCGGAAACTCACGCGCGCTTCCCTCGGCTGATAAATATCGTCTAAAAACATGGTGGATAACGGAGTGCGCGTTGGCGTGCTCTTTCTACCGTTCGATCAGCTGATCAGTCATGGAGGCTTCTGCCTTGAACCTGGTGAGTACTGTCCGATGCTTGCTTCGTTCCATCGTAATTTACAACGTCGTTTGTCGGACAACGATTATCGTTCTCTCCCCCATCGTCGATGTTCGTTCGCATCATTTATTTTCTTTTCGCATACGTACGGTTGTCTATGCATCTGTACACGGTATCTCTTGGTTTTTGTAAAAAGAATAAAAAGAATTGCATTCGTAACGATTTTTCGTGTCTCTTCGTAGGGTCTCTTTGTCAGAGAAGCGAGAGAAAGAAAGAAAGAAAGAATTAATAAGGGAATGTATCGTTTTGTCCTTGTTTCATTTGTATCGTTTCACGTGCGAATGTATGTATTTATGTATGCAATGGGTCATTTTTAGTTATTTCTGTGTGAAGATGTTTTTGACGCTCCAATATTTGCCTCTGTTGTAAACTCTTTTGTCGTACCATGCGATAAGTTTTCATTTGAAACTTGTACTTGTCCAAGGAAAGAAATTAATTCTGACCGAATAAAGGAAACGAATCGAAACTTTGTGTAAAATTGAGGAGGCACGAACACTTTTCTGTAGAAGTAAAGTGTGCGACGCAAGTAAATACATTTAAGCTCCTTGTTAATATTGTCGTGCGTAACGTCTATTAAAAAAAACATAAATTGCTTTAAATAAGAGACGTTCCAAGATCATAAAAAGATTTTAAGAAAATGCAACTCGCTTTACGTCGCTTTAAAAATTAAAAGTCAACTGGGTCTTTAACATATTAACAGCACGGTTAGCCATAGTTTCGACTGAAACAGACTTTCCTCGCGTAGAGAAAACTTCTCACGTAAAAAACCATTTCCGAAGAAAGCAAAAAAACAAGTTCAATTTATTCAGAAATCTCACCAGGAATAAAATACGATTTTCTGTTAGATAACGATGTAATGTAAAGTTCCTAGAACCAATGAAAAAATATGACAGCGATAATCCAACAGGGTGGAATCGTTGCGAGGTGGAACTACCCTTTAACCGATCAAAACGTTAACGTAATCGAGTGATCGAGTAAAATTCAATCGAACAATTGTATACTTCGAAAGACATTCTCGAGGTAATAAAACAAAGTTAACGCAAAGATAATACCAATAGCCTGAAATACTGGTTAAATTTTGTATCGGATTAATCCAAAGTCCAAAGTTTAGTTTCAATACTCGACTTAACTATTTACTCGGTGTACGAAATGTTATCCATTCACGCTATCATTAATTTAAACGTATGCCTCTCGCAAGATAAGGATTGCCAAACGACTATTTTGTTTCTTAAACTTTATCGATAAATTCTCGTATTCTTCGTATTACGAAGAAATAATTGACAAACCGTGATAAATCGACGTACGCGTAATTTTCACTTATCAAAGTTATAAATTTCGTCGTCGAAGTTATAAAAATATTTATTAGCCGTACAAAAATTGCGATCGTGTTAAATTCGATTAAACCATAGCAACGAAGATTATATTTTACGGATAATTTATAATTAATTTATTTATTTAATTTATGGACGAGTATCCGTCGACTCGTTAGACGTGGCAAGTTTTAATGGACGATTCGCAATGCTATTTGTTTTATTTACGTTATACAACTTCGCTATAGATAACTCGAAGCTGGATAACGAGATTCTTTCTTACTCTCTTTCTCTCGGTCTCCTTTTATTCCTGTATTTAAGGCGCACGAGAAACATAGGAGAGCCGAGGCATTTCTAAGGGAAGGACGCTTCGAAGAAGCTGCCAAGTGCCATGAAGCAGTCGCCGATCTGTTGTCCGAGGCTCACGCGCAGCTGCAATTAAATTTTGGGACTCTACGTAACTCTAGCATGACTTGCGGAGATACGCCTCCTCTCATTGCTTCGGTCCACACATTGGTCAGCTTGGAGTCCTTGGCGCTACAACGAGATTATCACAACAGACAAGCTGCTGTCGTTAGGTAAGTACAAAATATCGACGACGGTATTTTAAGAAAACTGATCGCATCGGAAGATTTATTATTTCAGGATGAAAAAAGCGCAGTACGAAGAGTACAAAGTGACGCTCGAGAGTCAACAAAGAGATTACCTTGCCAAGCAAATGCCCAAACAAAGCGATACGCAAGATTCTATCGAATTTCCATCCGAGAAGCTGGACAATTCTTTGCGTCAGGCCATATACAGAACGATCGACGAGCAGGACAGTCTGTTGAGCTTAATTCTGTTACCTCTGGGCGATGAAAAACCTTTCAAGCATCCTAAAGACCCGATAACTGTAATAGAAGAGCTCAAGACGGTTAATTGCCAGTTGCGCAATCTCATTGGGAATTTGCTGCATCAACTGGAAGCTAAAGACGAGGAAATACGAAAATTATCGGAACGTCTTCGCGTCGTGTCCATCAGTCCTGACGATTCGACCAGACTCCAGGATGAACGTACCCTGCATCACGACCCTCTACCGTCGTTAGCGCCGCTTGAAATGCCACTCTTCGACTTTACGTCGTCTTAATTTTATTCGTCTACGGTCTGTAGAAGCACGATTGATTTTATCGGAAGAAATCATAAAAAACGAGATTGTACGGAAGCGTGACACGCATGATCTCGAATTTGCATTTCGATCGAATAATTTTAGAGCGGTTCGCATGTGCGAAAAGACAACGTCTAAAACTACCTGTGATTTCGTATTACGCAAAACGCGGTTCAAGAAAAGGAGTACGATATTGTACATAATTAAAAACTTATTATATTATTTAATCGTTTGCGCGGTCGGTGCTATAAAGTAACGTTTTTCTGTGCATGCTGAATAATGAGTTATTCGCAGGGATCAAATTACATATCAATCGTCACTCAATGATTTCGTATTTCTAAGCGGAAAGAGATTATAATTCATCTAATTATTAAACGAGGAAGCCTCTTATATTTAGACTAACCTACTGCCAATTTATATTTATTTATACGCAGGCGTCGCTATAGACATTCATTTGTCACGTCCTAACCTCTATAACGAACCTCGTAGCGTACGTAGTATAAATTATATTTAAGTGCAAACGAATGGTACAATTAATACGATTAAGTTTTACCATTATTCTTTTTTTCGTATTGCGAGAAAAGTTAATTTAAGACATTCGCAAAATAATGATTATACAACCGAATAAAGTTTGAGAAACTTTAACGTGTATCGTTATTGTAACGCGATATAAGTAATAAAACGCAAAATCAAATTTACTCCGTTCGTTTCTTTCTTTGTCGATTAACCTAGAAAAATCCGATAAAAGCTTACCGATTGTCGTTGCGTAACAATGACAATCGTTTTACGCGTACCGAACGTTCCGGTAGGTAAAAAAGTTCTCCGTCGAGGAAGCGTGCTGCTATCTGTCGCGCGCGACCATCCTTAACATCCGATTATTGATAGACGGTAAATCAGAATACATATAAACAAATTCATTCGCTAAAATCCGAAAGCGAATGCTTGAGATCGACGGATCGATTTACTGCGAAAATTCGAGAACCATAACTTATCCGATTTCTACGATCGACGCAAGCACCTGGAACGCTCGTAGTCGCTCTCGTGCTCCGAACTACTGATAAAGTCAATTTCCCAGTAGATACGTTCGAAAAGTCTACGAATTACTCCCATCGAACGGAAAAGAAAGAGTCAGGATCAACGAAACCTCGATCGCAAATTAATTGCTATTATTACGAATACGTATCGCTGTTATCGTCACCACTGCTACTACGACGAGTTCGAGAGGTGTATCGCGATGGACGCGCTCGACGTAAAGAGACGTCGGTATCCACGGAGCAACGGCCGAGGAATAAAACTCGAGCGAAGGGAAATCCAACGAGTCGAGATCGACCCGTAGAAATCCGTCGCTCGATTCTTGCGAGCCCGAGAAGTCAAATCGGTCCATTGGCGTCGCCGTGGTCGGCCGCGATCGAACTTTGTTTACCGTATCCATGGGGAAGTCGCTGGCGACACAAAATGGCCGACGGCGATTCGCGCACGCGCAAACGACAAGTTCGAATCACGAGTTTTCGACCGGATCGGTGCTGTCCATACGCGAGCCTCTGGGACACTTCGTACATAAACGTATCCCACCGATCGGTGATCGATCTGTCCGTCCGTCCGTCCGTCCGTCCGTTCGTTCATTCGTCAGGTAGTCGAACCGATCCGTGCGCACGCACGTCTCGATGGGACGGTTCGAGTGCTCGATGGAGTAAATTTGAAAAAGACGACGCGACGTCAGGAACGAGACATAGGCGCGCCACTCGCGAACGAGGGGCCACCGTGCAGAACTCGGCTTTTACCTCGCGCTACGACTCGGTCGGTGATCGTAGGTCGGCGCAGGATCGTTCGCTGTGGAGCGTCTCGAACGGTTTTACAGTTAGAGTTCCGTGTCCTGCGGCTGGTGAGAACGACGCGACTAGGACGAGGGGTCTGGAACGAGGTCTGAAACGAGTAACAGGAGCACGAGGCGAGGTAACCGATAGTGATCGACGTTGTCCCGGCATTGCACCCTTCTATTTTCATCCGTCCGTCCGTCGTTGGCTCGATCGCGCAGGACGATCGCCGATCGACGGTGGTGGGTTATTATGATCGACGAGGAACGACGCCGGCAATAGATCTCGCCCAGGATGCAGAGAAGTGGTAAGTACGTGTTTCCTTCTTTTTCGCTCCTTTCTTTATCCTATCTCGAGGGCGAGGAGCAGGGAGATCGGTAAGTTCGATCGTGATCCTGCGACCTACGAGGATGAGGATGAGGATGGGAATGACGATGAGGTTGAGGATAAGGATGAGAGGACGTGGACGTGTACGTGGACGACGACAACGACGATGACGACCATTTTGAAGGCGCCAAATTTTTGCGTCAATACGAAGCGCTGCGCGCGCCCGGTCGATACGTCCAGCTGACCTAACCTAACAATCTTCGGCCTCGTAAACATCGCCGTGGCAATTGCTCTTGGTTAAACTCGATGATACGTCGAGTTTAATCTGAATCGATCGTGTCGTTTTTTCGTTAAAATCCTTCGCTACCGATTACGGGACATCTCTTAGCAAGAATCTGGACGAAAGCCACGAGTTCCGTAGAAAGATTTCGAACGCGTTTGGTGGTCAATAGGCGGCTGGACAGGTGTCTTAAACTCCCAGCTACCAAATATTTCATATGAAAGTCTGTTCCTGAACTGCCAGCTACGAGATATATTTTAGCAAACGTCTGTACAACAGCCACGAGTTCCGTAGAAAGATTTCGAACGCGTTTGGTGATCAATAGGCGACTGGACAGGTGTCATAAACTGCCAGCTACGAGATATCCCTTAGCAAACGTCTGTACAACAGCCATACGTTCCGTAGAAAGATTTCGAACGCTTTTGATGGTCAATAGGCGACTGGACTGACGTCGTTCCTGTTTCGCCACGAGTTTACATTGATACCAATTGGTCTTGGCGCCCAGGGGAAGGCGCTCTAAATTTGCCTGGCAGTGGCAATGCGTTAAAGTCGTACAAATACGACGAAAGGAAGGGAAAGGAATCGCGTTTCGTGTCGAACGATTTCACCCACTGGTTCCCGTGACGAAAGAAAAATCGACTACCCTTCCGGTATCGAGATCGAAATCGTCGAGTTCCATTGGCAATTTCATTCGAACGAAACGGAATGCTTTCAATGGGAATCGTCGGTATTCTTATTCCAACAGATGTTTTTCGAAGGTCTCGACGCTTTCGTTCCGAACCTTTCCCGAGATTCTCGAGGCCCAGATACGCGCACGACACGTGTTTTCCTACTCGAGGAAAGAAAAAGGTCGCCTGGTGTCGAGTTCATCGTGTCGCGTTCCTCGTTCTCGTAACAGTCCGATGCAAAAGTTAGACGCCGTGTAAGAAGTTAGCCTGGTCAAGAATTTAACAGCTAAGCTGTCGATCGTACGACGAAGAAACGAATCGATTGAGATGATAAAAGGGGGCAAGAAGACAATTTTTTGTCTTGGTCGCTTAAACGATGGAATTTCAAGGCGCGTTTGTGTCATCCCGAGATGATCGGGGCTCCGTTAGGTCCGTCGAGATCTTCGAGAAGGGCTACGTGGCTCGTCGATGTCACTAGCGATGATATCGTACCTTTACGAAACGATAGAAGTAAAGGACAAGTGTAAAATCGCGAGCTATCGCCTCGAAGAATTTCTCGGAAGAATCTCGAGCGCCTTAAGAGGTTAAAGATCAAAGTCCCCTGGTCTTTCGTGCGCTCGATTTTACCTTACGATATCTCTTATCTCTTCTTTTCGTGAGGATATCGAGCACGGCATCTTTCGAATGGTTCCTCGTTGAAAATAGATAGCGTTATCAGTTGGCGTCGATGGTCTCCTTTTCGAAACGATGCTCTGGTGACGCGCCAACGAGAGACGTCGTCGTCGAGCGTAATTTAAGTTTAACGAGGAAGAATAATTCCAAGGTATCGCGTTTCCGTGTAGAAAAGGTCGTTTCGTGGGCGGTCGCGTTCTTTTCGTCTCATTGATCGCATCCCGTGATGAAGCCGGAGATATTAGATATATATGTTTTACATATATATAATAATTTGTAAATGAAACAAATTTGTTTGTGAACGCACCTTTGGAAAGTCACTACTATTTTCTATGTTTTGAAAACGAACCTGTATATACAATGCGATATATAATATATATATATATATATATA
>JAITYT010000722.1:220555-231248 GCA_025433975.1 Liostenogaster flavolineata
AATTCGTTTCATTTACAAATAAATTGGACACGCGAGAAACATGAAAACTTCGAGGAAGAAAATTTAAATATGCGCCGGTGTGATATAAACTCGTAATGACAATGGAGTAGTACGTCACGAATGCATCACGCGACATGCTTGAAGATAAAAACGGATAATCGAAAGTCGTAACGCGGAAAGTTATATTGAAATAGCTCTCGCCATGATATCTGGAAAATCTGATAAATTCGCGAGAAGTCTGGAGAACAGAGCGTAAGAAGTAACAGGGCAAAGGCTAATAAAGAGAATTACGAGAACAAAACGAGATTAATATCGTGGAATCGCGAGAATGGTTAACGTATGCACGAACAATGCGCCATGCTCCTTTCCTTCATCATCTGGCTCTGGTGTGTAGCTTTGAATAATGAATTCTTTGCAATTCTTAATTTCTCGATGCTTCTGAAAAGAAAATTGTTCTCGCGCGACGGAAGAAAATGGCGAATATTCATTTCTGATAAGATAACTTCGATACGAATACGAATTATAAATAAGATTCAGGAATTAGGTCGAGCATGGAGTGTAGATTAAAATCACATTTTAACGCGATTCGATTGCGAACGAACGAAATCAGACTTTAACAGACGTAGACAGTCTCGTACGTACGCAATTCCTATATTAGCTAATGATAATTAATTTCGACGAAGTACGAATAATTCCGCAATTGGTCGGTAAGCCAGTAGAACGAATTGGGTCGCCTAGATGCGAGTTATGATTCTGTTCGATACGAGTGTTAATTATAAATAAAATCCAGTCGAGTCTATGGTCTCGATTAAAATCACATTTTAACGCAATAACTTCTAATTATTCCCTAATAATTCTTAATGTAGTTTGACAACACATTAGAATTCTCTGTTTTTTATATAATTTTTAAGATATTATTCGCAAGAGAAAAGCTCGGAAGTTTAGTGAATTTAATTTAAAAATGCAGAGCGTGTCTCGAAATAGGAGAATCGCGAATCGAATAAATGTCGAGTAACGCTGGACATGGGAGTGCAAAGGGTTAATTGTCGTAGACAGACTCGTACGTCCTACGTGCGTAGTACGTAAGTCCTACTTTAGCTAATGTTAATTAATTTCGATGAAGTACGAATAATCTGTAAGGCAATGGAACGAATTGGATCGCTTAGATGCGAGTTATGATTCTGTTTACTCTCGCTCGCGCTTCCTCGCGCTTCCTCGCGCCCCTCTCTGCCTCGTCGTTTATTTTATCGCGCTCAAGTAGCCTCGAACGAAAGTGCATTCGGCTGGTGGCAGTGGCCTCCATCCGAATGCAAACCCCAAACGCGGTCGGAGACGGGCAAAAGTTCTCCGTTTGCCGGACGATCTTCGTTGCAGCATTTACCTGTACGAAGCAACGCCAGTTCGAGTACCATTAATTTCGCAGTTTCAGCGCTATTGCGCCGAAAAAAGGAACGCCAGTAAAAATACCGCCGTTACGAACGAAAGAAGCAGTATGCCCGTAGGTGAGGGACCTGTGGATGTTCGTGGAATCAACAGACGCTGTCTCCGTCGCTTCGACGCATTTCTTTAAACGCTTATCGATGAACGAACAATTCCTAGGGTCGGCCGATCAGCTGGGATCGCGTAGAGCTAATTGTCGATGTAAATCTAAGTGTAAATCCAAATCTAAAAATGTGTCGATGGAATCGTGACAATGTTGCAACGATATTCTTGGTGTGGGAGGTAGGAGCGGACAGCAGATGGGTTCTCGTGTTGCGTCGACGACTGCTTTCGTTTCGACCGCTCGATCGAATGAATTAGATGACGAAATTACGATTATTCCTTCGCACAACTTCTCGCATCCACGGTCAACGATGAAATGGCATTGCGCGACCGATGTAAGTCACCTAGGTCGCCCGGAATAACAACAAGGCAAGCCAAAGGAATGCCCGATAAATCGGTACTATTGTCGTGTTCCAAGAAATCAGCTACGAAATCAGAATTAAGAATGATTCGTCGTTCTTTAAAAACAAGAAAACAAGGAGCTAACGTAATACGCGTCTACGGCATAACGAAGAACGTATTATTGTTATTATTATTATATAAAATTTTCTTACATATTTTCATCCAAGTACGCGCTATCGACTTGCCTTTCTTAACACGTTGACTATCGCGACAATTTTACGTGGTTTGCTTAGGGCACCAACGTGAATTTCTTACAATGCGATGCATATTACGCTGAAATATTAGTTACGGTAGATTATTTAATAAGATATCAAGCAGATTGTTTAATCGTGCCAAACAACCCTTTTTGCCTGACTTGTCGTTCAGTTCAGGCCACTTGATATTTCGACTAAAGATCGGCATATTATCCCACAATATTTCAATACGTCATCGATCGATAAGCAGTTATCTTGTTTAGAGTAGTTGTCACGTCGTGTACCGCTTGTGGTACACGTTGCGCTGCGATCAGTTAGATCGTAAAAGTAATTTCTCATAAACGTATATTTCCAGCGCGTTGAACGAATAAGTCTGCGTGTACCACCGGTGGTACACGTGGCACGGAACGCGTTAATCGTCAATTTCTCTCGATTTATTTCGTACGATCCGCACGGGAATTAATCGGAACGCGTGAACCGGTTGCGTCGCGCCATTTCGTTACGACGATGGTCCTCGTGTCGTTTTTCTCCTTCGCCCCTCGTTCGCCCTCGAGCGGAAGGAGGCAAGAACGAAGCAAGCACCTATACCTCCTAAACGTAATATTTAATCGACAACGCGTATACATATTTTCCCTCTCGAGATTTGAATGGGGGGCATTCAGTGCCTGCGCACCGTATGGTCACTCCATTGTATTCCGTAAAGTGGCTCGTTGCCTTTTAGCTACGTAACATTATACCCATTACCCTGCACGGCTCGACGATAGTCACTTGTGTCGCTTTACGTGCTCCTTGTGATCGCGGCAAGGGGAGCGCCGCACTCTGCACGCTTTTACCGCAAGCCAAAGGCATCGACTTTCTTTGGGACAGGAGGAGATCCGCGCGATTCCGACTTTTCCATTAACGCTCAACGTACCGGCCTTTTCGTATACCTAATCGCACCGTAAGCGGTCGTTGATTTAACCCCTTGACATACAAATAAAACGGAATTTAATTCGTTCGAGAAATACTATTTAATTTGGCTCAAGTAAGCAGTTACGTGCAAGCTTTAAAACGGAAGAGAGAGATTTTATTTCGAAATTTGCGTTTCGTTATCGGTTCTCTTGAGAAGAGGAGGGAGGGAGGGAGGGAGCAGCATCGTGAACATTCTAAACAAAACAGAAAATAATATATTGCACGGCATTCGGTTCTTGACGTTTCGGAGGCGTCAAAGTCTGCAATGACACGTGAAACGAATGACGTCTCCCTGACGTCATTGTATGTCAAGGGGTTAAGAAAAAAATTGTTAATTTATCGAAGGAAATAATGTACAATGTATACCAATGAAATAGTCAGTTCAATTTTTATAAGCGATATAAACTATTAAAGTAAATTTTGAAAAGGGTCGTGTTTGACTCCGCTTGGCACGTTTAGTGTTAGCGCATTGAGGACGGATGACGAGACATCTCGTTTTATCGTTTCCTCGCGTACGCATATCGACGACTCGAGAGATGAAAAATACAATAAACTGATTTCTTTGTTATGTTACTGTGGTAACGAAGCCAATGATGAATATTAGTGAAATAAATGTATGTCGAAATTTCGAAAGCGCGTTAAGCGAGCAGAGTGCTTCCTCAATGCGTTAAAACTAACTCTACGACTAATCGGGGTTTAGAATATTCTTAAGAAAGCAATCGCGTCAAGATCTCTGTAATTCGGACGATTAATTTGTTCTACTTCGCAAATACAAAGTGTCGTCGAAACAATGCCAAAGGAACCGTTCTTATTTTCTTTTAATTAATTTGTTCCACTCCGTCGCTCTACAAATAAAAATGTCGTCGAGTCAATCCTGAAGGAATCGTTCTTATTTTCTCTTAATTAATTTGTTCTATTCCGTTCGCTCTATAAATCCAAAGTGTCGTCGAGACAACGCCGAAAGAACCGTTCTTATTTTCTCGTGATTAATTTGTTCCACTCCGTCGCTCTACAAATACAAAATGACGTCGAGTCAATCCTGAAGGAATCGTTCTTATTTTCTCTTGATTAATTTGTTCCACTCCGTCGCTCTACAAATACAAAGTATCGTCGATTCAATCTCGAAGAAACCGTTGTTATTCTCTCTTAATTAATTTGTTCTATCCCGCCCGCTCTACAAATACAAAATGTCATCGAGTCACTCCCGAAGCAATCGTCCTTATCTTCTCTTACATCGTTTACGCGCTTGAAACTTTACAACTAATCAGCGCTTAAAATCTTCCAAAGAAGTCGATAGCCCCAAGATCGCTGTAATTCGAACGATGAAAGCACGCGCGCGCCGATTTTGCGTTACCTTCCATAAATTTATTCGCGGATACGAGTCGACGATTTCTTTTGTTCGAACGGAGTACAATTGTTGTAAATAGCGAACGTCGAGATGGCCTACCTTTTGTCTCTCTCCGAAAAAAGTGCTCGTTATTTCTCGAAGCAGGAAAGCCGTGTTAGAAGAGACCGATAGCACGCGGCCTATTGTCCGCGGCAGTAATTATTTTTAACGATTCTGCAAATTATTCAGTATCCACGTTCGAAGCAACTGCTACTACGAGATGATCCTAAACCTTCGATCCAAAAAACCCCGCACTCGCGTAGGTACTTGTCACTCCTCGCGGTAGCTGCCTGGCATTATAAATATAATTTAAAAAAATATATCTATAAGAATATATTAAAAAGAATTGTAAAATATAATTTCAAAATTAATTGTTTCGCTGGCGAAGCGACGCGTATTCGTCCTTATACGCCGTGGAGATCTAAATTTACCGTCGCGACTACGACAAAACACGGTGGTGGAATCTTTATTAAAACGGGAATTTTAATGGAACGTCACTCCGTGTCGCGCAAACGGAATTCGTACTGTTGTTCTAATACTTTTTTTTTTACCCAATGCGGATCCATTTTTGCGGTTTCTTTCGCGAGCGAGACCACGAGCGAGACCACAAGTGAGAAAGAGAAAGAAGGAAGAGAAGGAAGTCTCCCAACTCGATCGAGCGACTCGTCGTTCCGCGCGCGCTTTCGATCCCAAAAGACGATCGTGGAAACGTTAAAATGTAATAATCGTTGCCTGTTAGCCTCCTCGCGGCTCTCCTGCATTCCGGTCTCGTTTATTCCACGTTCGTTCGACCGAGTTCGCAGAAACGGTCGAGTTTAATGCATCGCGGCTTCGCGTTCGCGAACGAGCATCGTTCCGCTCGGAATCGGACAAAAACTACTTTCGTCGTATTCCTCGGCTTGCCTCTTCGTATAAAACGAGTAACGTTCGCGAGAAAGCGATACGGGGATAATTGAAATAATTCTTAACTCGACGAGCCTAACTCGCGACCAGCGCGATAGAAATAATTTCACGAACCGTCCTACGTTACGCGTGTAAGACGAGATACTTCTTGGGATCTCTTCGAGCTTCCTGGCGACGATAGAAGAGCTGACGAGAAGAAGAGAGCAATTTTTCGTTGCGCGTTTCGTGGAAATAATTGAAACGAAAAATTAAAACAAGTAAAATGGAAAATTAATCTTGGGAGAGCGAAAATCGCGTTTGAAAATTTGCAAATTTAACTTCGAATTTTTCCTTCGTCTCGACGACGACAAGAAGGGCTTTTTAACAACGCGTGGTGTCGCGTTTTTATAATACGTGAGAATCGATGAAGCCGAGAGCTTCTCGGCGACGATAGAGGAACTACGAGAAGAAAAAAGCAATTTTTCGTTCCGAGTTTCGTTTTACGAACGCGTTGAAATTACGTGAAATTAATCGAAAGGAAAAATTAGTTTCGGGAGAACAAAAATCGTGTTTGGAAATTCGAAAGTTTAACTTCGAATTTTTCCTTCGTCTCAACCACCACGAGGAGGGTTCCAACGACGCGTGATGTCGCGTTTTTATAATACGTGAGAATCGACGAGTCCGGAGGTCTCAAGTTGGCCCAGTTTTTGTCTCGCGGTCGTGGCGCGAAGGACGATCGCAAAATCGCGAGTCCGGCATAATTTGGTAGTCGTTAAATCAGTCCATCGATCCTCGTGGCAGCCTTGACCCTTTACGTACCCCGTTTCTATAATTTTCGATCCGAAAACGTGTCGCGACGCCTTCGTGCATACGCTCATGCAAATTTTCTGCCTTCGCGTTCGCCCGCTCTTTTTTCATCCACTGTCGCAACGACTATTAACCGTACGAACGAGGAATGCATCGCGTGCGACGCTTTATCGTCTTCGTTCATCCGATTCCAATTACTTATGCATTTACGCTCCGTGGTCGTCGTGTGCATTTGTTTAGATCGTCAAGGATAAAATTTGTAGTTAACTCGTACAAATTTGTAATCTTTCTACGAATTTCATCCTTGATGACCCAATATTATTATACTTTCTATATGTATTTGGTCTACCTGACCGGCAAGTTAAATTGTAATGTGTTTCCATAAAAACGTTTTCATTTTGATCAAATACGAAGAATCGATTCGACCTAGCGAGGAAAAAGGTGCGCTTTCGCGGCTTTGGCGCTGACAAAAATTCACTTGATTAAAATGATAATTTTTTTCTTCGAGACGAATCACACGGTGCACCTCGAAAAAGATTCGTTTAAACACCTGCCTCGATCGTCGTAGTCCCATTTATTAACTCAAAAAGCTGATTCGAAGAGTAAAATAAAAAAAAAACATCGGACCGAAAAATGAATATTTTCGCTTTTTATTTCGATTTAATGGCGCGTATGCGTGTGTTTCGTTGTAGCTCATCTCGAAATTGAACGTCACTATAACATTCGGTTGTCCGGAAAGTTATAAGAATATATTTTATTATATATATATATATTATGCAGTTAATTCTTTTTCTTCAAAAAAAGAAAAAAATTTTCTTCAAAATCGGCACGAACTTTCCGGGCAACCCAATAAAACCGCGTCGTCGAATTCGTTTAAACACCTGCCTCGATCGTAGTCCCGTTTATTACCTCAAAAAGCTGATTCGAAGAGTAAAAACCAGAAAGTACCGATCGGAATATCGATACGGTCGCTTTTCGCTTTGATCGTGACGCGTCCGTCTCGTCTCGTTCTCTTCGACGTGATTTTAATCGCTCGTATGAGCGCGCTTCACCGTAGTCTGACCTCGGAATTAAACGTCGCGAATAAATCACGAGAAAGAGGGAACCGTAACGTATGTATGCAACGTGCTTGTCGTCGCGACCAATTTTCTTCATCTCTCGGTCGTTTCTTCCGGCGATATCGAGCCGCTTTCGCGGTCTCCTTGTTATTACTTCCATTGTCGCGGCGACCGAGCACGACGCAAAGAAAGAAAATAAGGCGTCTTCGCCCGTCGAAGGAACAAAGACGCGTCCTTTCCGGCCTGCCGCCGCTTTGCCGGCTGCTCCGTCCCGGAAAAGCCCTCCGAACGAAGCCAGTTCGAAAAATTGTCGATCGAGAGAGCTTCTCTCGTCTCGGACGTGCCGAGACGGCCGTCTCGATGCTTTATTTACCGGGAACTTATCGATCGACTTTTTTTATTTATTTTTTTATTTATTTTTTGGTCGTGAACGATAATCGAATTAACGTTCAAATAAATCGGCACGACACGTCGAGCACCGTGTCGACTTTAAATCTCAAAGTCGCGGCACTCTTGTAAATTTAACCCTCTCGTTACGGTGGTTTGTTGCACCGATCGGAATTCCGCTCCAAAAACCGTACGAGAGAAGCTGCGACGTATGAAATGGCTCACGATGCCGCCGGCTATAGCCGGCGTCCGTCTCCGTGACTCTCATCGTGGATGCCGCGTATACGCGAAAGGGTTATCCCTTGCCGAGCGAATGACGAATATATTCGCGGAGAAATATTTGAAAAAAAACGGCCTTTTTTTCTCTTACTAAAAGTACAAGTCATCGTATGATATAATATATGCATGTATTTAGCCTCTGCAATGTTTTCTTATACGTACGTGCTAAAATAATGTTAAAAATAAATAAAGTAATATTGGCAATTATTTAACAAAATTTAATTCCTATCGGGAAGGGTTTAACGTTATCAATATCGATGACCTATCAACGCTGAAATTTTAACCGCGAATTCCCTGTCATTCTGGTACACGTAATACTGGACGGTACTTCGATGCATTACCATTTAGATTCGAGATTAGTTTCGTTCATATGCGTTTCGTTTCCAAACGTCATACCAATAACGTATCGATGCGTGTCAAGAGTACAATGGCATAATTGGATTCTCCTTGATTCTCGATAAAAGGCATTCTATCGCTAGAAAGAAAGTATAAGATTTTAAAGCGATCAAAAGAAGCCGGACGATTTCCTCGAAACTACCTTGCGACTAACTTTAATAATGCGAACTAAAACCCACGATTAACCGATATGCTTAACCCTTTGTTGATCGATTCGAAACTTTTCTTCGTATTTAATCAAAATTAGAACATTTTTATGGGAACATATTACAATTTAATTTGCCAGTTTGGTTGACAAGATACATGTAGAAAGTATAATAATATTAGGCCATCAAGGATGAAATTTGTAGAAAGATTACAAATTTGTACGAGTTAACTACAAATTTCATCCTTGACGACCTAATAAAATGTAGGATGTTGACTATATGGCGACATACGAGTAAAAAGGGTTAAATATACTATCGAACATTAACGTCGATGATAACCAATAGACAATAAGAACCCTTACGATCTACTCGCGACACGATAGGATTACCAGAGTAAACGAAGCTAAAGGATCTTCAAGGATCCATCAAAAGAGGTCAATCTTGCTAAAAGACGACTCCAATGGGCAAACTGTCTTCCAGCATCACGAATTGTACGAGGCGATCTACGTTTTACGCCATCGACCTAACGCGTGCTTCCAAACCCACTAGAATTCCCCCTTCTTCATCCAGCTGCCTAATAAAATATACTGTCGGTCGTTCGGTGATAACCAACAGACAATAAAAGTCCTCGCGATCTATTCGCGACACGATAGGATTACCAGGGTAGACGAAGCTAAATGATCTTCAAGGAACCATCAAAATAGGTCAACCTTGCTAAAAGACGACTCCAATGGGCAAACGCGTGTTTCCGAACCCATCGGAATGCTTCCTGCTTCATCGAGCTGCTACCGTTCTTCCCTATAGTATTTCACAGCCGAATTTAGCCGCGTTCGCGCGGGATGCATTCGACGTTCGACGATCTTCTCCGCGACAATCTCGATTCTTTTCCCTCCTCCACCTCCTTCGCCGCTCTGTTTCGTCGCATTTGGATTTTTTCGTACGTCGTCTTTCCCTCGACTTCCCACCTTCCAAGCGAAAATCGAGGACGAGAATCATCCCTGAATCTACGGCGACGCGACAGAAAGGCTTTTAACGATTTTTTCCCGCTCTCGTCGTGTTCTTTCGCTTTCAGTAAAACAAAGGAGCTAGCTAGCTAAGAGAGGAGAGACGAAAGAGAGTCGTTTTATGTCGCTCGTCTCTTTGTCGCGCGACCAATGGCGCAGTCGGCTTGGAAAAAGTATGCGCGGTGACCAAACACGCGTAACTCGTTATTTCGACGTCGACGGGGTTTCTCCATCGTTTTTTCCGAGATAAAAGAATCTTCGAACGTTCGCGATGCTTTCGTTGAATTTAGACGTTGAGATCGAGCGAAAATAACAATTTTCTCCAACATCTCGGGGTAGCCCAACACGTTCACCAGGTCATTTAAAGACACGACGGCTTCGCTATTAATTTTTTACACTTTTATTCCGATTATTTATACGCGATTGTTAAATAATAGTTGCAAGGAAGTCCGCGAGCGATCGTGCTGATCCAAAGAGCGCTTTCTTTTATCTTGGAACGTTTTAATCTATCAGCGACTGTCTACCGCGCATGGTCTAGCATTGGGGTAGCTCAAGACATTCACCAGACCATTTAAAGACACGACGGCTTTGCTACTAATTTTTTCGCTTTTATTTTTTCGCGATTGTTAAATAACAGTCGCGAGGAAGTTCTGATCCAAAGAGCTGACGTTCGCCATTTTGGGATCAGGCGATCACCAGCTAAACAAGCTTTTTATGCTTCTTTCCTAACATCACGCACGGACCACCCTGTACGTGTAAGTTCCTGGTATTTAAATGTAGCCCCATTTTTCCCTCATCCGAGGCTCTCCGGGACGAAATTAATTTCCAGCCTGTCCGTCCGTCTTCTTTTCCCGTGTAATTATTTGCCCACTCCGTTCTGACGCTGCTTGCTTTTCCCACGATACTGAAAACGACTCTTTGCCGATCCAACGTGCTTTTGGATGTCTTTGATGCTTTCGAGAGTTCCGGTGATTTTGACCTGTCGACGAGCTGCCGTTTTCCTGTGGATGGAGAAGCGATGGGTCAGTTAATTGTATTACATCTTGGATAATCCATGGGGATCGGCTATGAGTGGAAAAGCGACGTAATTTAACATAACGTAACATAACATAACCTGATATAATTCAGTCTAATATAATATAACACGATGATTTAATATAAAATAATATAACAATATAATATACAATATATAATATTGGGTTGTTCGGAAAGTTCGTGCCGATTTCGAAGAAAAATTTTTTTTTTTTTTTTTTTTTAA
>JAITYT010000725.1:27957-54156 GCA_025433975.1 Liostenogaster flavolineata
GTCTAAGTCAAAAATTTAAAAAAATGGAGTTTATCAGTTATTATAAATCAGCCAACGACGATAATGATAACGATAGTAACACATTCTCGCGAAAAACGCGAACGAAAAATGTATGGAAACATAATCCATTAAATATCTCGAAACAAGAAATATGTGACTTAGACCACTTTTTTTAATTATGGGCACATATAATAGCTTCGATTAATATTTACAGCTTCTCGAGGTTTCGCTATCCAAGAAACATGGCGGCTTCGAGTTCGTTCCGTTATGGATCTTATCGTCAATATTATAATTTATTGTCATAAGAAGAACGATTTGGAGAGAATAAATATCTTTCCAGTTGGTCGTTATACTCTTTCTTTGAAAATCGAGCGAACAACTAAAAAAGGAACATCGTCCTTTAACGATGAACTGAAGATCGCTAACAAGCCGATGATGGTCCTTCTGTTCTACATTGTGCTCGTTAAACGGCACTTCGTTTTAAATTTACGGTTATTGATCGATGAAATTTGTTATGCGCCGCATTCGCAAACGGTAAAACGTTCCCTCGTGATGGTTCGCGATAAAGAAACCAATAACGCATGGACAAGTACCTGGCGGAACTTAAATCTCACTTTGTAATGTCATTGAAATGTAAACATTATTTCCATTTCCATTCGAAACAGAAGTCTAGATTTCATTAAAAAAAGAAGAGGAAAAACGAAACGGAGAATCTCGATTTAATTAACGTCGATATTTTTCGAAATCGTAAAAGATGATGATCTACTTCTCGTAATCGTTCGTAATTAAAAGTTTCATTAGCGTTATTTGCAGTAATTCCTCGTCCGTGTTTGCCTCAATATTTCGCTAGTTCGTAATCACGATTAAACGATCTAAAATATCGAATTAATAGAATTTATTGGAACAAATATTCTTGCTCCATTCGATACGTCCAAGTGTATCGGATTATTTTTAGTCCAATGCGGAAATTTGCGAGCGTATAGTTCGATGAAAATTAGAACGAAACCAAGTTTTAAATGCATCGATATGCGCTTATATTATATTATACGTAAACCGTAACGTATTTCACGCAGTCCCTCGACACCGATCGACTCCAACCTAATTCGACGCGAAATACATGTATTCGCCACGCTTGAATACGTATTTAGATTCCTGGCGTTTCTCGCGATACGTTGCATTTAAAAACGTCGAATTACTATGCCCCTTTTGATTTTTTAATTTATCGCAAATTGCAACGCATCGAGTTCGCTTTTTGCTCGTCTCGTCATCGTTAATACCGTCATACGCATCCACGTATGGACGTGATCTACGAAACGATAAAAATACAAGGTAGAATACCTTTATTTGCACCGAGCAAACGCTTTTTCGAGATTTTTCGCGCGAACTGTTTCCGAATTCTTCGTCTTGTCGCGCGTTATTTCCATGAGAAATTCTCACGCTCGACCGTTCCAACGAAACAAGAGCAGGACGAAACGGATTGCGAGGCGTAGGCGTTTCCCCTTGATTCGATCCGGGATGGTTTCGTCGACATTACCACGGGAGAGAGATACGCGCGCGAACAGATAGGGAAACATCGCGACCGGTGGTTGCGCGTTTTCGCGCGAAACGATCAGTCAGATGGTCGAAGCTGATTTGACGTTTACCGCGGTGTCCGCCGGTGCCGGATGGTAGATATCAATTACGTCTAATAGATATTCATATCGACAAGAGGAACGATCCATGCCGATCGAATCATTTTATAAGCCATTCCGCAGTGCGACGGAAGCGAACAGCCAATTTCGTCGACTCGTGGAAAACATCCGTACGACCCCGCTTTTGTGGCCGTACTTCGTTGCCGTGGTCACTCCGAAAAATAAATTCGAATCGCGCCAATTCGATCGTTTTCGTACCTCCTACGCTGAATACCCTCGATTTCGTTCCTGGGCTGGTGATTTCCGACGGACGAACGTACATGCGTGCGTTCGTACGCGCGTATTCTCGATAACTGCGATCGAATAAAGGGGGGAAAAAATAGAGAAAAAGTTTGGGAAGAACTACGTGCGCGAGCAAGCGAAAAAAGGAGAAGAAAAAAATATAGAATCGCCATCGAGAGATTGGACCTTTTCGTTATTTCGACCTGTTTTACATTCGCTATATATCGAAACAAATATCCGTGTCATTTTTTTTTGTCATACCATCTACGTCGATCTTTCGCGTTCGAAAGAGATTTTTCAAACGAATGTTTTGTTCGTCGAAGTTTTTGATGAGAGGACTTCCCTCTCGTATGATTGCTTCTCTGGATTTACTTGCACGTAAAACGACGTACAAGGATGTACGCACGCGTGATATGTGCACGGATATTAAACGCACTCGCGCGTGTATATCCTATATAGGCACACCTACGTTACGGGTATTAGATTTCGATAGCAAAGTAAACGGATAACCCCTGGATTTCGTGTTTAATTTAATCCTTTTAGCGTCAGACTCCAGACTAGTGCCTGGTGAGAGACACGATACGCATCGACTGCCTAGACGCAGTGGAAACGCATTTTTTGTTTAATATGTTGACGCCGGCGCAGATTTTCAATGTCTGTTCCGTGGGGCGGCGTGGCATCAGGAAAATTGATTTTTAAGAAAATCGCAAGTTTTCAACTTTGATCTTATTTTATAAAAAAAACTACAAAAGCTAAACGATTCCTATTAGATGCAATAAAATCCGTGGACTTTAACTAACACATTAATATATAATAGTTTGGCAATATCAATTTGCGTGTACCTGTACATGTTAAGTAAAGCTGACGGGGCTAGTTTAGGCCCAAATTTTGAGGTACTCTTTTCGATTTTTCTCAAAAAGTAGAGGTCTGACGCGAATTTTGATCATCGCACGTAATTCTGTAAACATTTTTCTATAAGAAACGTTCATAGCGCGAAGCAAAAAATGTTTTAACCTCGTACAAGAAAAAAAAATAGTCGTGCATGTTCGTTGGAGAATAACAGCGGGCATAAGGAACATGCATGGTGAAAATAATGTTAGGACGTAGTATATGCATTTGTCGTAAATTATGTTGAGTACAGTCAACCCACACAGAGAAGAAATGCTAAGTGAAAATGAAGTACTGCCCAAAAGACGTTTACATTTTCTGCAGTCGTACTAAGGGCCCGCGAGAAAAACGAGACAGCGATGTAAACAATATTATAAACGCATTTTTACAATAAAAGGTAGACAATATGCCGCGAATAAAGCCAAATAAGTAACATCATATTGTGATCGTTGTGAGAGCCAGTCGGCACTGTGTTTAACATGTTTTAAAAAATTCTACAAAAAACTTAAATGATTATGTTAAGTTTATAACATTATTATATTTTTTTTAATATTATGTATATATTTATGTATGTTTTTATATATTTATAATTTTATGTATAATTGTATGTATAATTGTATGTATAATTTTATGTATGTTTTTACTATTGAATGTCTATTTATAATGTTGAGATAAAGTATAAACCTATTTTGTATTACATATTTTGTGAGATATAAGTGTGACCCACCGTGACGCTCGTCGCCCCACGGAACAGCTCGTGTGACCCACTGATGATGCACGCCGCCTCCCGGAGCAGACACGTGCGACCCACCGGTGATGCAAGCCGGCGTCAACGTGTTAAGTACCTGTAGCTACTTATGTTGTCAGCAACGATAAATATTTCTTATGTCATTTTCAAGTAGACACATTGACCGTTAAAATCCAGTCACTAGATATCATTTTTCGTTTATAGAAGTACTTTTTAATAACGAGAATAAAGTGAAACGAAATGAGTTTTCTCTCTCATAAGAGTATTTCAAAACTACCTTATATTATATAAAAGTGCGGTTGAAACTTATCGATCGTTATTAACAAGTTGTGGTGAATGTATTCTATTGGAAGTAATACGTGGAGATTGGTTTCGATGATTGAAAAACGTTTATTTACGGCAACAAAGCAGAGTACATACTAGATATTTTACGGCTGTTGTGATTTAATTCTTTTTTGCGCGGACTATTGTTTTATCAAAGATTTCGATATTATTTGAACGATCAAAAAAAGTTATAAGCGAGAAATTAGTTCTCTTATCTACGTATATTTATCTTCTCGTATAACGTCTACGATATGTAAATATGTAAAAGATGCCTGCGATCCTCAAGGGAGTATTAACGATAAAAAACAAACAAACGATAAACGTAACATCTACAACGATAATTCAAACAGTTTCTAAATTTCTTGAAAACAAAAATTCTGCATTTTTTGAAAAAACATAATAAAATTGGCATACTTTTCGATGTCATTATATTACTCGCAAACTATATCAGATAGAGAAAAAGATTTTTAACGAAAGTTACTTCTTTCAATGAAAACTATCGCTTGGAAAAAGATTTTTTATTGGTTCAACAATTCAAGGAAACTTATAAACAAATGGTTAATAATTTCTAATATCTATTTTGTATTATATAATATTTGAGGGGGTGGTCTGCATAAAACGATCTAGTTAAAGAAATGCATTGTCGAGAAACTGAATTTAACCTTCCCGCACGATTCTTTATCTACCACGAGATCTGTCGCATCATTGCCGCTACAATATTATCAACTTATCGCGAGTTTTAGTCGTTGAACGACTTGAAAAACACTCCACTTAAAAATATTACGCACATAGAATTTGTAACGTATACAGTAAAAATGACAAAATGTAGAGAACACGATATTGATGTGTAAATTATAACGTACAAAATTATATTAATAATCACTTAGAAAATTATTAGTTAATTTGTGTGCGCTCACTCAATGTACCGAAGAGATAGGAACGGCGGCGTCCGGTCGGCTGGCCCTGGGGTTGCGGGTCTTCGGTATTCCAGTGCCTCGAAGTTTCGTCCATGATTGCGATTCCAATTGCATTTCACTTCACTTCACTTTATTACGCGTCACGACACGGCGCGACGCGACACAACACGCCTCGACGTTGACACGACGACAGTCGATTACGAACTGGCACTGCATAGAATCAATGTAAGACACGTAGATCAACCGAAATAATAAAAAAAGAGGAGCGTCTAGTTCGACGAATTGTTATTGTTGTTCTTTTGATAATACCCAAGTCGATCATAATTTTAACGTAATTCTAATTCGAAATTTGGTTTATATTGCTTTAACGTGTCTATTTGAAAACGACACAAGAAATATTTATCTTGAACAAAACTGCCTTTTTACAGCGTTTAGGCAGTCGATGTATCCCGAGTCTCTGCACTAATCTTTCGTCTGGAACTAAAAGGGTTAAATTAAACACGATATCCAGAGGTTATCCACACACGTTATCTACCGTGATTTAATATCCGTAATGTAGGTGTGTCTATATACGATATACACACGCGAATGCGTCTAATATACGTGCAAATATTACGTCCGCGCATCCATGCGCGTTTCGCGCGCAACTATTATAAATCGGGAGAAGTGAATTTTTATATAATACACCGTCGCTTGACACTAAGAGGGTTAAAACCATTCGCATCATTCGACGACCGACGAGGAATGCATTCGTCAAGCTTTTGACAAAGCTCAGAGAGAACTAATTTCGACGAGCTATTCGATACTGGAATTGCATCCCATCCTCGAAAAACGATCGTCGAATATTGCAAGACGGCACCAAAATTGAGCTGTCTTAACACGTTAAACGCACCGTCAACTCGTACAGACTAGTTTCAAACTTCATTTATTGTAAGCCGATCCTACAGCGTTATATAAACAAATTTAATGGCTTAATGCGTTAATACGCATGGATCGTCGTAATCTCACCGTGCTTTTAAACGAATTTACGAGCCGCGCTCTACGAGTCTTCTTCGATGAACAACGATCCCGTCTGTAGAGCCAGCGCGACGTACGTCGTTAAACCGAAAAATTGAAAAGGCTTTGGAGGTAAAATTTGTAATCGCAGTGTAACTCGCGAGGCTCTCATCATCGAACATTTTATATCCTATCCTCTCACTTTCTCCTGTCTTCTATCGTGCGCATTCCAAAACGGACGAACGAACAAACTTCTCGTTTGGTCGATTTAGTCAAATTACGAATCCGTAATTTAGAAAGATCTTTTTCCAGAAGCCCTTCTCTCCCCTTCGCCGCCCTTTTAGCGGTAGTCCACCAACGACAACGACGACGACGACGACGACGATGACGACGGAGTCCCGTTGGATGGATAGATGGATAACGAGAAAACTTTTTCGCTTAGGATGCCTCGCGGCTTTTACATTACATCGTTACGCGCCGCAACTCGCGCTTCCTCTTTTTGCTCGCCTTGTTCGGTCTATTTCGCACGATCGAGCGCTGCACGCTTGCTGAGAGAAAAACGTTATATTAACAAACATTTCGCTACGACGATCATTGTCGGCCTGGTCGACGCAGCCAGATGCCGATAGACACGCGCAGCGAGAGAGAAACAATTTTCCAAAAGCGACCACGCACCACGGATCCGATTATCGTTCGTTGTTACATCGACTTTTTTTACGAACCAACGCGATCCGCGATGAACACGACGATAAAGAAAAAAAGAAAAAAATGAAAGACACAAACTGCGATCCTCCCCTACTTCCGGAAATTTATTGCATTCGAATTGGTGAGTATCAACGCGAGTTTTCCACTCAATAGATTTATAGACGTCTGGCGCTTCAATGGGACTCCGTGGCTCTCTCTCCTTTGGGATTCATAATTAATGACGCGTTCTTTGAAAAATAAATCGATTGCGCGTTCGTTCGGCCGTACAAGTCTTGACTTCGACTTGCAAAATTCGGTCAAATTCAATCGTCGACGAGGCGAGAAATCGAATAAAATTTAAAAAGAAGTCGGCATGGAAGAAATCTTTCCGCTCGCGCATCAAAATGCGTATGTATGTGTAAATGTAAGGAAACGGACAGAACGATATTTATAGGGCGCGCGAAAAAACGTCGGAACGCCGATATTGCTTTGTAAAATTGATATTACGGACTGATGAACTTCGCACGTGTTCATTCTCTTGTTAATGCATCAAAACGCTTCACGTATTTTGGGGTTTCTGGACAGCAGAAATAATCTGCATTTTTTGCTTGTAAAACCGACTGATTTGCGCTGGTCTAGTTTTAACAACGATCGAGTGCGAATCGTAAATTCGTACGAATAATATAATATTAGCACCGTCGAAATTTGTTCCGGTGAAATTCGAGTCGGCGCGTCTTCCTTCCATTTATTCGTCTGGCGATCGATGGAAAACAACCAGCGCTATATTCGTTGGAAAAAATTCCTTTCGACAGCGCGTCGAACGCTCGCCCTTTGCGTCGAAAGTTCGCGAGAAGGTCGTTCACTCGCAAAATTAATATTAGCATCTGAAAAAACTCTGGGTTCCTCGGTTGGAGCAGTGGAAATTCGTCGGATAGACAAGGCGCGCCACATCCACGCGCATTAGCGTATTCACGTAGGTATGTGTACATAGATACGTCTCGTGACATCAATTTACTTTGTATTCGTTATCTTTCGACTCGCGCTACTACGAATCGTGAACGGGAGGATATTTTCCAGGGCAAGCGGAGCCCGTGGAAGCTGCCGTCAGTCTCTCGCCGTGACTTCTTCGTCCTGTCTCCACCCTCTTTCGACTCCAATTTATTAGAGATCCAACAGAAGCGGGACAATTTCACCTGGAAGTTCGGCGACTCGGCATTTTTCACGAATGCCTTTCCTTAGCTTCTATGCGCAGTAGCAGCCCGTCGAGCAATCGTCGTGGAATTCCTCGCTCGACGAATTTTTACCGTGAACGAAAAGTTCTTCGAGTTCCGCGAATAATGAGAATTACGATCACGTCCTCGCGCGACTGATTTCGAAATAAAATCGTCTCGTCGCGGCAACGAGGAAAGGAGAAACGAGGTACAGAGAGAATGTGAGAATAGAAATAATGGGGGTAAAGAACTGGAAAAAACGAAGCTGAGAGAGGGAAAGGGGGAGGTCATAATAATTCGCCATCTGTTTTACGAAGTCTGCTCACGAAGTCCCACGTTTCTCCTTTCTTTTTTTCCGTTACGTACCCAATGGTAGAAAGGGAAGAGATTAATAATTCCCAGAACCAAATCAGCGCCGATTTTAAGTATCCATCTATGAGCTTCGAAGAAAATTGTTCGATGCTTCTAAAATATTTAGCTCGAGGTACGATATCGTCGATACTAGAGTATCTATTACTATATATTTTTTCAACTAACGTCGGATATTGTTTCGCTGATATACGAAATATAATCAACGAGTAAACGCGTTAATGTAACGTCTACATTTGCAGTTCTTTATCAATTTAACGATAGATTTTTTTTATAAAATATTGACGTTTACGTTCGTATTTAACGTTAAAACGTTTTCTAAATTAAAACAATCGAATCGTGAAATCAAATATCGAGTTGCGCGTTATATTTAAACATCAATTACATTCTTTTCATTGTCTCTTTTTGCAACGAGGAACGCTTCGATATAAAAACGCTCACGAATAATGGGCAACGGTGTCGAATCGATATAATCGATCGTATAACAAAGAATGTTGTGCCAAAAGAAGGAAATCTAATCAATACTAGAGAATATTCCTTTTTACAAAAGGTGCATTAATTGAGCGACATGATGTTTGACGTAATTTCGAATAACAATTCATAACTTCGTACTTCGCTAGTTTTCAATTTCTCCCGAATACGCGGGCGGACCTATCTCTGACTGACCAAACTTCGGCGTAACCACTTATTGATTACAACGACGGCTTCCGAACGGCTTATGCTGGACTGTTTCTACTCGACGAAACTTCACGAAGACATCAACCAACCATAGTGTTCCATGATTGTTTTTAATGAAATCCATCTCGTCGAGCCATGATGTAATTATAATCGTTGCAAAAATAAATTCAAGTGCGTTATAACTTCCATATTCATGGACACTTAACTATGAATCGTTTACTATTAATTTCAAGTACGATTACCTAACCGTTGCTAAGTAACGTTCCACTCGTGCGTTTTCAACGTAACAAACGCACGCGATGAAAAATTTATTTGCACGAAATGAAAAGCAAGTTTGTCAAATCGAGACGTTGCTCCCGAAAGAAAACTGAGGAAATAAGATTAACATTATATGGCGTATAGCAAAGACGTCCACCTCATATATATATATATATATAATCGAGTTAAAATTAATTTCATATTTTGCGGGTAAATGTATATACATAAACTTTATGTAGAAATAAACGCGACGAAGTAACGATCGATCGCCACAGACTAACAGCGAAAATGCAATTTTTATCTGGATCCGTCGGGAAGAAATATTTTATCGTTAAATGGACTCGCCTCGATGTCGTTAAAATTCTCGAATCTGACACAAACGCATATAATCGCCTCTGAGATTTCGCTGTCGATATATAGATATATGGTGGCACGTTTGCACGCTTCAATTTTTAAGGAAGACCATCTGCGAATTGATGCGTCAGCGGATGTATTATGCATAAGAGGAATATACGTGTGTATTTGCAGTAATGCGCGTGTGTACGCTCTCACGCTCGATTTCTACGTGTTCGCGCACATCTATCTATCTACCTATTCGTAGTATACACACACATATATTTCTGCGAATGTACCACCGAGATACGAAATCGAGTATATTCCAATAAATCTCAAGCGATCAAATTTGCGATTTCGAGAAAAATCCGAGTGGTAATTGAAAAAGTTTCATGCCCGTGAATTGCCCTGAAAATATAGCGAGGCGGAAAAACGACAGCATCCTAGCGATATAGCCTTTTACAACTATAGGAATAATTTATGACGATATTTTTAGGAACGTATCACTTCTGTAATGGTGAAACTTTTTGCGCTGTGCTCGAGATATTCATTATCTCGTTAATAATAGAAAATTAATAGAAGTTAATAAAAAAAGAGAAAAAAAACGACAATTTTTCCGTCAATGGAATTCAGTAACGTTTTTATCTGTCTCACCCTAGAAAGAAAAAAAGGAAATCTCGTCGAATTACGAGCGTACGCGTGCATTTAAGTTTCTTTCTCACCGGAAACAGTCTCGTGCCGTTTATTTGAGTGACAAAGTAGCATATCGCCGCTTTGGTACGAAGCACTCGGCAGCTACTTTCCATTAAACGCGAGGTTGACAGTGACGAACGAGGCGCATTTTTAAAATGTCGAATACCTTGGTAGAACGCGTATGGATTATACGCCATGACAAAAATTTAACGCGTCGGAAATGTGCGATATCCGATTCGAGGGTGCTTTTAACAGGATCCTCGTACATTGTTGTTTCGTTAATCGTAATGAAAAACTCATATTTATCGTACCGGACGCTGCATCGTTCTGTACCGTCACGTCGGTACGATATTC
Source organism: Liostenogaster flavolineata (assembly GCA_025433975.1). Lineage (NCBI taxonomy): Eukaryota > Metazoa > Arthropoda > Insecta > Hymenoptera > Vespidae > Liostenogaster > Liostenogaster flavolineata. The sequence continues at coordinate 38,324 of JAITYT010000725.1, forward strand.
TCCTAATATGAAAGCCATCTGAGAGTAAAGCATCGGTTCGGCTTTATTTCTCGACGTTTTAGAAACGTTTAATAAATAACGCCTTCCGTTCCGCGATCGTGCGACGTCTCGTTGATTTCACGTTTTTCACATCAACGCACATTTTTCCATCGGTCGTTCTACGCGCGCTGTAGCTTTGATTCGCGGTTGGATCTTCTCTCGAACAAGAACCTTGACTATCGTCGTAAAAGCAGCCACGCATTTCTTGGTCACTATTTCCCATCTCGTTCGTTTTATCACTTTCGCGCGTCCTTCTTCCCTCTCCGAAAATGTATCTATCCGATCTCCATTTCGCCCCTCGTAGACCACGAAGGGTCTCGAACGCTCGAGTAACTCGCTCCGTGACGTCTAACTTCTGCCATGCAATTAAAGAAAATATAACGTCCCTTCCAATCGATTTCCATGCGAATTAACGAATTTTCCTTTCTCGAACTCTCAAGTCGAACTCGTTCTTACGAAAGACGAAAAATAATAAAATAAAAGAATAAATCCTCGCAAAATGGCTCGATCGTTTTGCGAAAATTCCCTGAGTGGAAGCGCGTGAGTTTCAGGGGTGACGAGGTATACGAAGAATGGAGAACCGAGAAAAACCGAGACGGGTAAAATCGAAAAAGAGCTGGGGAATGAGGCAGAGAGAAAGAGAAAGAGAGAGAGAGAGAGAGTGGCAGAGGACGATAAAAAATGACGCGGAAAATCGAGGCGACCGGGCGGTTGAGTTTCACGGAAGCTTTGACGAGCGACGACGGTTACGCGGTCAGTACGCGGACGTCCGTTAATTTTTAATGCGATCGAAAACGGTCGAGCGGAGCGGAAAGCAGTCGACTGGCCCCGCTTCGACGATTGGCTGACGATGAAAACGATTTAACAAAAAATTATTGGTCCATCCCTCTTTTTTTATCCTCCTTCGGTCCCTTCGCGCTGTATTTTTTCATATCTCTCCCTCTCTCTCTCTCTCTCTCTCTCTCTCTCTCTCTCTCTTGCTCTTTTTTCAGCGGCGTTTTATTATTCTCTCCATAACGATGCGACACAGAGAGGTTAATGGGAATTCGTGATTTTGCCTCGATGCGAGCCCAAGCATCGAGCAACGATTTCAATGGCGCTTCGAACTTCTACGACGTCGCCTTGCTCCGCCGTCCACTCTCTCCCTCGCCACGTGCAATTAACGTCGACGAGCACCAAACGAGATTTATTGGTCCTTCAGTTGTAATTGCTCCCAAGAAGTAGCCAAACTGCAATTTTTCCTTTGCAATTGAAAGGCGAGGAAAGAGAGCGGTTATCGAATTTCGCTTAGCAGCTTCGCTGGAAGATTGGACGTGAGAAAAGAACCATTGCGCTTTCAACGTATTGAGAAACAGCTGTCGCGACGTTGACAACGTATTTTTTATTTACTTTGCTTCTTTCTCTCGTTATCATCGACAACGTTTCCCCGAGTTCTTCCGACTTAAATTATGCTATTTCGATCTATTAGGTATACAAATTAATTCTCTGTCTCTAGGTTGAATTAGTCTAGTATAAACATCGTCGTCTTTTCGCAAAAGGAACGTTCGGCTTTGGGTAGAAATGCTTTATCGTACCACGCGTGTAAAAAGCGATACCGATAGTTTCGAAAGAGAAATTTTAACCTTTGGAATGGTAAACCAAAAAGCATGGAAAACGAGGAATTAGAAATGCGATCAAAGTGCCTCGTCAAGCCATCGCTATTACCCTTTTAAAAGATAAAGTTAGCCAAGAATTAATTCGCACGCCTAACGATACACGATAAATAATTTAACGGCTCGGCTTTGGCGATATTCGCACCCGTTTCGACGAAAAATTCGATAAATCCTCGTCGAATATCGGAATTTTACTTTAGAACCGGATCGTTCAACGAGGCCTTCTCTGACGTGGAACGCGAACGACGTAGACGCCGACACCTATCTACAGACGCGATTGATCCAGGAGGGTAAACATCGCAGTAAACACCATCGAAGACTTATTATCAATTTGCAAAGTTACCGAGTGTATATAATCAGTGTATCGAATCCGCACTAATTTATTTAGGCCCACCGTAAACCAGTGGTAATTGAAACGCAACGTAATTAGGTAATTAGTTTCCCATGAGGTTAGGCGAACATCCAGGATCCATCGATGCGGCGTCAGATAAAATACCGCATTTGCGTTCCACCCCTTTCCTCTCTCTACCCTTACTCCTGGGCGAGGCCGCAACCCAAGCGCACCGTTGTTTACCCTCCTCTATTCGATCTATCCGATGGCAACGCCATTATCGATGCGCAAACAGCGTATCCTCCGATTTATTGCATTCCGCCTCGAATTAACAAGCAAAAACAATTTCCATATCTTTGATACTTGGCGCACGAACGTCATCGCAATTTACGCGACGTCGCGCCCATGTGATTACGTCGAGCGAAACGCCAGTCGTATCTTTTGGAATCGAACGTTGATTGGATCGTCCTGAGAACGAATCGTTTTTTCTACAAATTATTGATCGAATGAACGCTCCGTCAATCGACTCGTTTTTAATCATTCTTACGCGCGTCAGAATAAAAATTATACAGTAAGACCCCGCTTAACGCTGTTTCAGTATACAGTAAAACCTGTTTTTGTGCGGTAGATAGGGACCGCATAAAAGAAATCGCACGAAAAAAATATTCTGAAATTTCATAAATGCTTACAATAAATAATTTTTTACAACATTAGAAATAATTTTTATTATGCGGTAGAGAGGGACCGCATAAAAAAGTCGCACTTAGAAAATATGTCAAAGATTTATGAAATACATGAAAAAGTGCTTCCGAACAAAATAAATAATCAAATTACACATGGAAACATTTTTAAAAGATTTAATTTCTCATTGTACACATAGAGAAATGTTCAAAATGCACGTAATTCACTGCTATTCGTCGTAGTCCAGGACGCGCATCTTCTTGTGATAAACTGGTTCAAATCTCTTTCGTCACTTGAAGATATTACAAGTGATTTAATTTTTATTATCATAAAGTCGGTGATAAGTTTCTAATGCAATTGTCTTTCTGTTAACTTTTTTCTTGGGTACAATTATTCATTTAAAGGGAGTACTTATGTCTAAAAATTAAATAAAAATCATAAAAACTATATCCAAATAGAAAAAAAGTGATCTATTTACCTTTAATCTCGTTATAAAATAATTGAGTATGCATTGTCGAGAGACTATTCATAACAAATGAACAGAGCGCCTGAAGGCGGTCAGCGCCTTGTAGTACACATATATACACTGATAGAAAACATTACAACGGTGTAATAATACCGCATAAAAAAAACGCACAAAACAAATCACACAAAAACAAGTTTTACAGTAACGCGGTTTTTTTTGAGATTCCCTGAAATCGTATTACAGTTTAACGTTCAGTCAGAAATTTATTATATATATATATATATAATATTTCTATTTTGCCTGTATCCGTTTTTATCTGGCTTTTCTATTTTATAATCCCTCGAGCGTACACGTTTTACCACTAGATTCAGATTGTGACAGTCAGTATATACCTAATATATCATCGGCAGTACAAACATTGACGAGAAACAAACCCAACTGGTAAAAGCATTCAACTGCAAAGTCTGAGGAATATAAAATCGCAGACCACTACTATTGTTTGCAGAGATGCGCCACGTTCCACGTTGGACAGCCATTATCTACTGGAAACTCCACTTAATGAAGATCCCAGGAGAGAAATCAAAATCTAAGCAAACATTTGTTTTGAAATTGTCAAGCTAGCTAATGAAATAGGATTGGATACTATACATGCGCAGAATATTGAAGAATTACTGCAAGTTACAATTAATGAATGTCTTTCCAACAATGATCTTAAAAAATTAGTAGAAGAACAAGTGCACGGAGATGACAAAATTAGCGTTTCCGAAGAAGAGAAGCGAAAGGAATCTGTGACGACCGTTACATCACGGTTGAAATAGATGCGGTTGGTTTCTTTTAGTAACCGAAATAGATAGTAATCAAACGTTTTAGTAATTCGAAAGGTTCTAGAAGAAACCAACGGAAGAAACACAATGTATGTTAATAGTTTATTTTGATGTCTGTCCTCTGCATAAAGGAAAACAATAGGTGAGCATTAACCGTCGCGCTCTCGAACTTTCTAGACCGTCAGGATAAATATAAACACGTGGATCTCGTCAAGAACGTTTCTCTCGAAACACAAACACGCGTTCGTATATCGATTCGTAGTTAAGCGTAAGCACTGTACATATGTATATACGTCGCGAATTATTTAATTCCTATTTCATTGTTATTATTATAATCATTTGTATCATTATTTTACAGTAATTAAATTATAATCGTTTTGTGCAGATATATTCTACCCTCACCACTTTCAAAAACTTTCGAAGGATTTTCTAAAAAAAGTTTAGTTTCTAAAAAAATGATTTCAATTTTGATAAAAGTTTAAAGGCGAAGTGTCATTGATGCGATGTTTTGCTATCGACAACTGTTTGCTGAAAACATTGGAAAGGGCAAAGACGTTAGATGACTAGACATTAGAGGGCAAAAAACAAAGAATGTCAAATGAGGAAGAACTTTCTTCATCGCAAACATAACTTTTTTAGTCGAACTTCTTTTGATTTTCATGAATGTTTTATAAATAAAAATCGATATTAGCAACAAATAAGTCTATAATTAATGCGATAAAAAAGTATTTAACAAAAACTGAGAAATTTCCTTATTCTCCATTCTCTTTCATCTATTCCCATTATTTACGTGTTAAGATAACCTCGTTTAACGATCGTTTAATGACGCTCCCTGAACGCTCGTTTCGTTTAGCGCTGGAACTTAATGAAATATACCACCCGCGTTAAACGGGGCCTTACCATATATTATACAAATTTGAACGAAAAACGATAACGAACGATATCGATAAGGACGACGCCGAGTATCAAATAAGAAACGTCCATTTTCCCTCGGAGTTATTCGAGCTTGCGATGATCGTGAAACGAATAAGTAAATATTGTACGATTTTTGGCGCAGGAATTGAACAGCAAGCACCTAGATCCCGTGGAAGTGTTTCGAGGTATACCGTACGCGGCACCACCCGTAGGAGATTTAAGATTCAGGCCGCCGATCTCACCGATTCCCTGGGACGGCATCAAGCATGCGGATACCTTCGGTGCCGTCTGCCCACAGAATTATCCAGACATCAGCAACGGCAGTGCAGCGTTGTCGCAAATGCCCCTCGGCAGATATCAGCAACTGAAGCGTTTATTGACCTTCTTGAGCAATCAAAGCGAGGACTGCCTCTTCTTGAATCTGTACATACCCGGAAGTGGTAAGGTTTCGATGCACGATCGTTTGTCTCTGGAAAAATCGACTTCTCTCTTCCGGACTCATACGAGCGTGACCTTCGAGCGAAACGAGTCGAAAGTCGCGACTCTCGTGACGACGAAAAATAAATCTTCGGCAACCTTGAAATAACTCTAATGATATTAGTTAATGTTTTCTTTGGAGCTCGTGTGACGTAAATAACGTACATCTCCGTGTGCCCGATTCGATGGAAAGTTCGTGGTACGGGTTTCACTCGAGAGAAAGAAAGGGAGAGAAAAAGAGAAAGAGAAAGAGAGAGAGGTCTTATTTTTCCTCGCGGTAACGTTATAAAATGTGTTGAAGAGTCGAGAAAATTCTGTCCCGTTACTTCTTTTAACGAAACAACGCGAATAATTTTAACAGCGAGTAAAAGATTAACTTACATCTTTCAAGATAAAGTTTCAAACGAATAAGGAAATCGTAAGAAAAGTTTCTGTTTAAGAAACTCGACGAATACCAAATTACATCGAGCGATGTCTTTCTATCCGGTTAAAAGAGATGAAAAATGATTGCCATAAAGTCTTCTCTTCGGTGATTCATTACTCATACCCTGTAGCTTAATCAAGATAAAACAGTTGATCCGCAAAAAACTGCAAAACTTGCTAAAGTTTTACAGTACTTTTAAAAGCATGCTAAGACGAAGTACCGAATCGGATCGCGCTTAAGTACTTAAGAAAAAAATATAGTATCATCGCGTATTCGTACGCCTTAAGAATAAGTTCTTAAGAATCTACCTCAAGAAAGTAAAATAATTCTTGATCAGCATTATTTTTTCAGCCAAGATCACGAGCACGAAAACCACTTCGCACTTTGTTTTCATCATTTCCAAACTTCCATTCTCCTGCACAATAATAATATTTCGTACTTTCTAGAATAAATTTGTACCTGATATATAGCGCCAAATGCATCGGTGCACTCAAATATAAAATTTAACGGAATTTACGAAGCGCCGCGAGGTGAAATAAAGGAAATATGAGTAAAACTTCCTTCCTTCAAAATACATTTTACGGTATCGCCGGAGTAATTTTCGGAGAATTCCATTGCTTATTCTCAGTCCATAGACGCATAAATCGATCTTTCGAGACGGTACATTAATCTTGATAAGCAGAATCGCATAATTTCATATCGAGAAGCGAGTCGCGACGTCCGTACGTATTCAAGGAACAAATTGAAACTGCTTTGACATCGGGACGATTTTCTAGACCGAAGGCTTTGTCTGCCTAATGAATTTCAATCTGACTAATTTACTTCTCCGCGACAACGATTTTCATCGCGATGACGCAGACCTTAATGAATTTTCAGAACGAATCCTTATCCCGGATTGCAAGGTGTAATTACGAATGTTAGACGGCCCTCCAGGCTCGAAGGAGAACGTTTAATTAACCGTCAACAGAAAGCACGTGAAGTTTCAATCGTACTAAAAGATGTTCGTACCTTGGAAAAATCGAACTATACGAGTCGAGTTATATCGATTTCATCGAACGAATGAACGTTACGTTAAGAACGATAATGACGGTTTTCCGTTAAACTTTATCGCGGGGTAACGACACGATTCAGATATTGCGGATTAAATTCAATTTTTGTTGTCGCTATCTCGTTATTTCGGTATAAAATAGATGAAACCTTGGTAACGATACGTAAAATCTCACTACGAAATAAAAAATATTACATTGGGTACGACGTGTTCCGTGTGAAGTTCGATGGACTATCGTGGATCGCGTACAGAATACGACTTCGATACAAAAAAAAGGACGAGTAGCGCGGAGACATTTTCCCACGATTTTCGAAGTATCAGGAAAAAATTAAAATCTTGGTAAATCGATTACGTGTCGTGTGCAATGAGACTGACGAGAGATTCGAAAGCAGATACCAACGTGAAGCTCGCGATGTAAACTTACGCGTTGTCTCATTTTAAAGCATATCTTACGCAATTATATTATTCGTTGATCAACGAACTGTCGTTAGATGTTTAGAATATGCGTGATATCGAATATTATTCCGTGAATTGACGATTTCGCCAATAGGTCGCGGAGAACGGTCAAAATTCATGAGAACTAACACATCGGCTAATAAGTTTCCGGTCTGACAGACAGATGGCGTTACAAATACAGAATTAATATCTTTTTAGAAAGTACTAACCTTCAAAGGACAGCTGCAACAATTTTATGACGATCTAACGTTTGATTCAAAAGTTACAGTGGTTTTAGCGAAACAAAAGAATTTCGTGTGCTGATAAAACGTTACTTTTTGATGGGAAAAAACACCGTTAAAACGAAAGCTTGGCTTGATAAGTGTTATCCAGACTTTGCACCAGGAAAATCGACCATTATCGATTCTGGTCGTCCAAAAGAGGTAGTTACATCAAAAAACATCAAAAAAGTCCACAAAATTGTTTTGGCAAATCGTAAAATGAAGATGCAAGAGATAGCTGTCACTCTAAAGATATCAAAGAAACGTGTTGGCTTTATTTTGCATTACCGGGCATTATTTTTAGACAGGGAACTTATCAGTCGATGTAATATTTGCATCATTGATTTTTACCAGGTATGCTTTACCTGGTCTTTTTAAAAGATAAACACGAAACAATCGATAATCGTAGCCTCGACGGGCTTCCTCGTGTACGTGTATAGTTGACGATCTATACAGAGAATAGAATTTTATTCTTTACGAAACGAGTCGCGCTTAACTCTTTCGTGCTTAACCACGGGCGACTTTAATCGCTCGCCACAAAATTTTCTCCGCGTTGTTAGTCACGAAACTCGTTAAAAAAAAGGGAGTAAAGAATATTTGAATAAGGTTATCGAGTTTACACGAGAGAAATAAACTCACTAATTACTTGAATTATTTACAATCGACGACATAATATGTCACCTGAAATAATTTCCCGTTGCTCCGAAAATTATTTTAACGAGTCATTATACAAAAAAGTCTTTTCTACAAAATGGTATTCATCCAAATTTAATTCACTTTGTAATTTTCAATTTTTTTCACTTAATATTTAATAATCTATGCGATAGAGAATTAAATGACCGGAAAAGAGGACACGTTTTCTTTTACAATCTTCCCATGAGATGTCCTACGATTAAAATTGTTTTATATCGACAAACACGCAAACGTTAACAACAGACTTGCAGACGAACGTAAAAATTCTTTTAAATCTTTTAACTATTAATCGAGACTGAATCAAGTAACAGATATTTCGTGCTAACGACACGACATAAATGAAAATTACATTAAACGAATTACGTCTGTTACTTGTCCAATTACACGTAATATAATTTTCAAATGGCCGTATTAATATCAATCTCAATTGTATTAAAATCAGATACCAATTTTGCAAAAAGTATTGCTTTTAATTCGAGCAGACGATCGCTTTTATTCGATTTCACTTTAATTTTCGCTCTAATAAAAATGTGTTAAAAAGATACTTTTTTTACCGTACTGCAAAAGAAGTGATACCGAAACCGATTATATCCGAACTGCTCGTCGATTTTCAAGGGTGAGCGCATCTACGATACGAAAAAGCCAGAACGAGTTATGATAAATAATTAATTTATCGCGTTTACATTCGGTACGTACGATAACGAGTTCTTTCTCTCGCGTTCTTACCTCAGGAGACATTTAACGTCCCAAGTGCAATATGGAAGCGCAACACGGACACGAAGTAATTTTCCCATGATTCAGCGATGTCTGGAAACAACAAATCGAGGAAAAGAAGAATTGCTTGAACTTTTTTCAGGATCCCGCGGTTTGGAAGCGCCATACGCAGTAATGGTGTACGTTCACGGTGAAAGTTTCGAGTGGGGCTCGGGCAACATATACGACGGCTCGGTTTTGGCGAGCGCTGGTCACGTCATAGTCATCACGCTTAATTATCGTCTAGGTATCTTTGGTACGTAATATTCATTATCGATGTATTATTAACACTGAGTACGATCGTGTATATATTTATATATCATTTTCAAACTAAGCAACTTTCTTCTTTACGTTCGATTTAAAATTGACGCTACTTTCGAGACGAATGAAATCGCGATCGCACGATGCTTCTTAAATTGAAATCTTCCCGTTCGGATGCGCCGACGAATACAAATTGCGTCTCGCGTTTAAATTTTCGAGAGAAGAAGGAAGAAGAAGGGACGCGTGATATCTTTCCGCAAAGTTCGACGGAACAAGAGAAACATGTAAAATATTTGGAGACCACCGAAACGTCGACTGCAAAGTGTTTGGCCATGTTCCAGGATTCCTGAGGACTCGTCCGTTCCCTGACAAGACGACGGGATCCGGCGGGAATTTGGCTTTAAAGGATATCGCCATGGGTCTCCGTTGGGTTCGCGAAAATATCGGGGCTTTCGGCGGCGACCCAAGCAGGATCACGCTGATGGGTCACGATACCGGTGCCACGCTGGTGAATCTTTTATTACTCGCCCCTTACAGTAAAGGTAATGGTAATCGATACTCGTTAATTAGTTATCGAGACGAGAACGGCGAAATCTATGCCCCTTCGCCCACTCGCTTTTGTCTCCGTCGTTCGAGTTCGAATTCCAATTATGTTCGAACTTACGATGAAAGGAGACCTCGTGCCTTTCCGTTTTGTCGTCGAATCAACGAAAACCCGAAGAAAGGAACGTTCGTGCCATAACATAGCACATTGCGTGCGATTGAACTACCGAGTGTTTCGTTTGCCAAAATCACGATGGAAATTTATCGAAAAAAAGCGAATATTCGACCTTTAATCTTCTCCGTATTCGCAATGTAAGCGAATAGAGCACGCGAAACGCGTATAAAATGTTTATTATTTGTAATGTCATTGAAACGATACGAACGGCTAGATATTTTAAAGGAAAAGAAAACCAACTTTCGATTTGAATCGAACGTTTGCCGAGCAAGGCAACGGAGCGCTCTGTATTTCAAAATGTACGACACTTTTGTTACGTCCACGCGCTACCGCGACGCTCGAAAATTTTTCTCCGTTAAACGGACCATCGTCTGCAATGAAACTCGACGCGACTTCGTTGCGAAGCTGCATCGTGAGCTACGTCACGCGTTCCATGAGCATTTTTTTGTACTCTTCGCCTCGTTTACCTCGAAACTCCGCAGCACTCGCCTATCGGACACCAAAGAAAAGAAAATGGAGAACGATCAAGAATCTTTTCTACGGCAGTGGCTCGAGTTTGCCCGTACCACCTAATCGCGGTCTCTCGCACGCCTCTTGACCATTAACCTCTCTAACATTTTCCCTAGCGGCGTATCCTGTGTTGACCTTTCCCCTGAAAGACACGGAGCTCCTCCAGAATCCAAGAATTCCTCGGGACTCCTTTCTCGAAATTCTTTCGGATGGTCGATGGTGGTAATCGGCTTGGTTCAGCGCCGTTAACGTCGACGACAGGAAGAAGAGAATGGCGGGAACGCGCGGAAACAGTCGAAAGTTCGAGGGTCAAAGCTCGAGAGGAGAGACGGCCCTTTTGCCCTCGACTCGCGCGAAAGGAACGGAGAAAAGAAAGGTGGAGGAGGGCGAAAGGGACGCGACGGTGCACTTCTCGAGATGTAAACTGTTTGCGCCGTTTCCGTTACAACCGGAGGTCCGTGAAGTGGTTAGGCCGAGAGGTAGATCCGGTCGGAGTCAGCCACAGGCATTCGAAAGCACTTTCCATCCGACGTCTAGCCGAGTTTTCTTCATTTCCTTCCACCTCCCACTTCTCTACCCCTCATGATCTCCGCTCTATCCTTTTCCTCCCGAGACTGTTTTTCCCGTCTCTCCCAAAGAACGCTTCCTCCCCTCTTCCCAACTCCTCCTTCGGTTCCGTAACCTACGACAGGCTGGCATCGGCTTCCATTTTTTCGCTCGCGTCCTCGTACTCCGTCGTGGCCTACGTCTTTCGGATCCGGTGAAACGAAAGGAATCAAGAAGGAGATCCAAAAGGAGCTATCGAGACCTCGGTGCAACGAATCAGACAATTGGTAGGAATCGCGCTTGACTACCTCCTCGATTACTCGGCGAAGCCAATCGATCCGGTCTCTGTGCTGCCCGACAAAGCCGAGAAACAGTTTATGGAGGCAACGAAGGGGAAGAAGAAAGGAGCGGACGATAAAGGGATGAGCGGCATTGTCTTAACTGGTGCATCACCGTTTCATCCGCGTTTTCGTCGCTGCCTTCTTTTTCGGATCGTTCCTAACCTCCTTCTGCACGGCCGCAGTCGTCGACCGTCCGCCTTTCTCCATGAACTTCAAGATTTAGCGAAGACCCGATATCGCGTTTCGTCTTTTATCTTGTTTACGCTTATCCGGTACGAAGAAAAGACCTTTACGCGATTCCATCAAGCCATTGAGAATGCGCATGCATCGCCCATGCGCATTGAAACTCGGACGATACTCCCGATGGAACTCGTATCTAAGAACACCTAGAAGCTGCTTTTCGTCTTTTTCCTATCGTGCTCGTATACTCTTCTATCTTCGTCGTGTAACACACTCAAAAACCACGCTAAACGCTACGTTGAGCTAGGCGTGAACGCAATTACGGGAATTATGAAACGAAACTTTTGTAATCACACGAGTAAAAATAGGTATCGAAAGGTCGAGAACCAAATCGATTTAATTTCTTTTGGAAATGTTCGACATTGATGAAGCGCTTTAGTTACGAATTTTGCAACGATTATGGAAACGACTCGGCCTCTTCGGTGCTATCGACCTCAATCTATCTGCATGATCCTGCCTCATTGGTTTACGTCGATTACACGCGCAAATGTTAGGCTTCGTCTATCCGGCTGCACAAAGTGGTTGTCGATAGCGCTCGAGAGGTTGGTACTATCTGAAATTATTTGCACGAATTTCCGTCTAAATCCCGTACGCGATGTTGCTAGAAAATTTAATGAATATTAAATTCGATAGATACAAGAATAATGAAGGTGCATTCACGGGACGTTATGAATTTCGGGCTTTCATATTTTTCTGAAAACGATGGAGATTTTGCAACGGGAAATATTTATTAGAAATTCTTATCGCACCAATTACGACACGAGAAAAATTATTGTCTTGGATCCGTCCGTGCGGTTATTTATCGCGCTGTTACGAGTTTCATTATCACTATCGCGAATGCCATTATTACGGGCGTTAGACGTCGTTTATTACGTTAATGTTGGGTATTCATGAGTACAGTCACGAAGTAGGAATATTTGAAATTTCTTCGAGGGACGCACAAAGACTTAGTTTTTCGTATCTCTGACGATTTGTGAGCATTCGTAAAATTCCCGGAAGACGCTAGGAGTAATTTACATGCGGAATGTGGGCTTAACCGCAGGGACGGCAGAAACGGAGCTTGGGAAATGCATCTGAGAGAAGCGCGATGTAGGGGCGAGCCCTCCTTCGTTTGACCCGAATCCATCGAGAAGAAGTCCCTTGCTTTCCTCGAGAAAGGAAATTATCTCATATTCTTTGTCTTTGTCACGCGATCAAAATCGATCTCGATCGTTCAACTTTGAGATCGAATTTATGATTGACCAAAAAATTTCATTCTCTTCGCGGGTAACGTAAAGTTTCGTCGAGGTATAGCAAATTTCTATCCACACGGAAAACGATACAATTTTTCTCGTTGAATCATTGACGAGCAATTGGAATTTCTGAGAGCAAGTATCACGAAGCCTTTGAAACCACGAGGCATTCTGAATTATAAAGATCATCTCTGACTCGCATATTAAAGAAAGGTACGATAACGTTACAAAATAACAAACCAATATTATCGATTAACGAAGCACACATCTCGATCGAGAGAAGTATACGATTCGAGTTAATTAGTTTTTAATTCCAAAAAAAGATATAAAATAAAATAACAATTTCATCATCAATTTGCTTCGATAAATTTTCTGAAATTCCAGATAAAATCTTTACTCGTAAAAAATTACGCGTGGCTTTCATTTCTTCGAAGTTGATCCTTTATCGTCGGACGCCTGACAATGTTAATAAAAAAAAAACGCATCTCAAAATTGAAAATTCAAATACCAAGTTCACGCGTAAAATCAGAAACGTCTATTCATCGTAGCTTACTACGTAAAATCACTCAAGAATTCCCCACTCATATACGAGAGCAATCTCCCAAAGTAGTACGAGCGGAGTATTACAACCACAACCCATTCTCTCCTTCTACATATCTATCGTTCTCTCCCTCTCTTTCTCACTCCCTTTAGCCTTCCACCACAACGCGAATAGAAATTCGAAATCTTCTGGCATCTCTGTGCGCCTTGAAAGGAACGACTCGCTTGAAGTGGGCGCGTACATTTTAACACGAGTGCATCTCGCGAGCGAAGCTATGCTATCAATGGCAAGATGCGCAAATTTTACTCCCTCCACGACGTTCGCCGTTTTTTGGTAGGTATAATAATTCTGATCGCGGGCAAAAAAGCACGTTTCGTCGTCGAATCAAACTCTTGCAGATTTCAAAGAAAAAGACGAGCATCGTTTGCGACTATCTCACGAAGCAAAGTTTCGTTTGTTTTATGCTTATCGTTAGTCTTTTCGGTAGATATAATAATTCGCGTAACGAAAGAAGACGCAAAAAAAGCGCGTTTCATCGTCGTCTCGAGCGTCGCGAAATTTTCCCAAATTTTTTTCTTTCGACGCGAGGATCAATTCTCCTTTCCACTTTGGCGAAATCGCATAGATCTCAAAGATTTCACGAGGAACGAGGAGAGCACCGTTCGCGCCTATCGGACGGAGATCTCGGAAACCAGAAAGCCACGAGAGGAAGACTAGAGGAAAAGGCACGATAGCGCGTCTCTCGATCGTGCCCGTAATATCCTTGAATGAAAGACAATAACTTAAATCAGACAGCTCCGTGCGACGCGTACCCCTTTCAAACCTTAATTTACTTTCAATTCTCCGCACGGAAGGACCGCCAAGGACCGACGAAAATTGCATAGTTTTCCTTCCTCGTCTTGTTTCACCCCCTTCTTTCCCCTCACCCTCCGACAGTACCGCCCTTTTCCGTAGCACTCGCGAACTCGACTCGTTCAGACGCAAACGATGTAAATCCGTGCTTCAATTCAGCCGTCCTTATTACCGTTTCGCTACTATTGTTTATTGTTTACCTTCAATCCTCTCCAAAATCGCTAAGTCTAGAGACGGCATGATTTTCACTTCCTCTTATTCCCTTGCCCCTTGCCCCTCGTTCTCCGCTTTCGACTCTCATAACGCCTCCTTTCCTCTCGATTCGTCTCATCTTCCTCGTCCAGAGCCGCACACCGTCCGTGATAACGCGATTGGTCTCGAGACGAGCTCCGTTCCGAGAGCGGATGATTGCTGCGCGATGAGACGAAAGGGCAAGAAGCCGCCCTCCGTGACGTTTCCAACGTCGAGTTATCGCGACTCGGTGAATCTTTTCGAAGGCGCGCTCGACACCTTCCGGAGGAACGAAACGAGTTGTTTCCGGGAGAAGATCAACGGTATCCACTTCGTATCTCACTGCGCGAAACGCAATTTCGTATCACCCAAGCTCCTTCCGTTTTATCGTTAAAAAAAGCGATGAATTTCGAACGGTCATCTTCGCGATTATGGCGATCGAATTGATAAGCGTGATGTACGTTAACACGTTCTGTACCGGACTGTTTTTTGAAGACTTTCCGTTCAGCCCGCGAGGGGCGTATCTCTTACGATAAATGAACTTATTTTTCACGTACGCTTTACAATTTCCAATAGTGGAAAATCATAATTAGCGAAAAAGGATATATATTTTAATATGCATTAGACAACAAAGTAATACATTTAATTAAAGAATTAATTTAGGAAACACATGATCGAACATTTACTCTACTAGACGAGTTGCAAGCTCCTACATGATCATTTTAACAAAGTATAAATAAATAAAAAATAAAGCTGGTATACTTCAAATATTTTTAATATTATTGATTACAAATCAGCTTAAAATTGGAAAGATACATTGTTGTGAACTTTTTTGAAACGTGGCAAACATAAATGGGGCTTATCTGAATAACTATCACAGAATGTTGCAACTTTTACAGTAGAGTTTCTTGCCGATTTAGAATCTAACATTTTAACATTTCTTTCGTAATCAATTTTACAGCGCCTTCTTATTGAATTAAAATTGCCCTCTTTTTTTTTAATTTCATGGCGATATCTTTTTGGTACAATGGGTAGAGAGTTACTATTACAAGACATCAGATTCATGGCAAATTTTTCCTAAATTCGAGACTTGATACTTTTTGCTTTGCAAGACTATTATACAATATACAATCCATGCATTCACTATAGCTGTGTTTAAGCAAAGTTCAAATACGATAGCATATACATACCGTATTTCCTCCGTTTAATTTTACTTTAGAAACACACTGAACTAAATAAATCCCAGATTCAGTGAAGCAGCAATTGTCGCATCACGCCACGCCAATAACTGACTGATTGGAACGCAATATGTGCAGTTAAAACAAATTGCTGTAAAAAAAAA
>JAITYT010000725.1:66821-89081 GCA_025433975.1 Liostenogaster flavolineata
AATGACACTCCGTGTTCGTGCCGCGTAGAACACGATCGTAAATCGTATTGTCACAAACGCAATAGATCTCGAGATCTATCTAAAAAAGGCCAACGTACTTCTCTACGTCACACATAACTTCTGTACGCGGACTTTCTTGTTCTGGAATACGCGCGTACTTTACACTGCTAACAATTTAACAGTTTATTTTATTTAATTTATTATTAACACTACAAGAAGGCAATGTGTAAATAGTGGGAAAAACAACCGTGAAATTGGATACTGTTGAAGCGTTCGAATAGCTTCGCAATGCGACGAGGGTCGGCTCGGTTTAGGCTCCTGTTGCATAGCGACGCAGCATTTTCTTCAGGTAATACTCAACGGTTTAGAAAATACTTGTAACCTTGGCATACCCGAGTCCTTCGCACGTGGGCTAAAACGAAAGCCAAAAGCCGCAATTCTTCTGGTGCGTACCACTCGACAATTTGGCGCCGTTAGGTGACACGCAGCGGATCGAATCCACAGGCCCTTTTGTTGCAAGACGTTTCACATTCCAGAGACCCGTGGAACCTTTGGTTGCCAGAAGAGTAAGAGACCGTTTTCTTGGAAGAAATTAGGAAAGTAAAAGAGTCGCATTTCCGCAATAGAAATACCATTTTTGCAGTTACAACGGTCGAGCCAAGGCACGTGGTTTATTACCACTCGAGGACGTAACTCGAACGTGATTCGGGCTCCAACAAGATAAAGAGACTCGCTTCTAGAAACGTCCATACGTACTTCTACTTTCTCTGAAAGACTTGTACCTTCCTTTTCGAGATTTTCTTGAAAGCAAAATATACGCCGAGCATATTCTACGTGCGGAGGGACGGCGTTCATCACCATGAACCTCCTACGGCCGAAGGAAGGGATGCTGTCGTATTCCTTCCAGGAGGATGCTTTTTTTGGAAAGCGTTATTAACACGTTGGCTGCTGCACGCATTTTACGTGTTTTGCCCATGGCGCCGCCACAAATTCTTATTATGCGATACGTATTATCTCACCAACGTGTTACAAAGTCGGCTACGAAGTAAAAAGCGCGACGAGTCAAATACGCGATTCTGAATACGAATATGAAACATATGAATACGAATCGATTACGATTACTGATTTCGTAATCTTTAGCACTGTTACGATTGCGTAATTACGCAAGGACGCATGAACAGACGCAATAGAAACACTTCGAACGCATTGCCCAAGATGGCGATAACTAAAAAATTAGAGAAAGATTGAATATCTCAGTCGTCGCAAAAGAAACAAAGGATAAATCAGCGAAAAAGAAAGAAGTAAGAAGAAAGCAATCTCCGAATGCGTGATTGGACGCGACCGATCACCCAACATGGCGTGATCGTCCTGAACAATTGACGTAGGACTTCGGAAATGGCTTCTCCGCGAAACTCGCGCGTTTCTCGGAAACAAAACGATCATTAGAAAAGGTGAATTTTGTAATTGGTGCGGCGGGCGGATCACCGTATATCGTGTGATCTGGGACAATCAATCACGAGGAATTAAGAGACGGCGCTTGCTTGTCTAGTACACTCGAGCACCGTGAGCAAGAAAAAGATAAATAAGAGACGATGAGAAGAGCCGGCTTATCACCAACTCTTCACGCGCACTGATACGAGATAGAAATCTCCCTTTATCGACCGACGAATCGAGCGAGCGCAAACACTTTGCATCTTTACGATACCAACATAAAGCTGTCGACTTAATGAGATTCTTCTCGGCTACCTTCTATGTCTCTACCAAGTTGACCTGCCTAATAGCCTTTTTGGCTACAGCGAATGAAAATTTAGTCTGGATTTGATCTGAATTTGGTCTGGGCTTGGTACTTTTCATTCATAAATTTTCATTGATAAACTTTTAATTAGGACTATATCTCTTGGCGTGAACACGTTTTATTCCTATTTTTACTTCGTTGCGTTTCCATTTTTTTCGTAACTTTTATTCACCATAACCGTTATTCGTGTGTACTTTCTCGTCCACATTGGGTTTGTGTTCACGGAAATAAACTTCTCGTTCTCTTGCTAAGTTCCATCCGTCACCCTTATCCGTTACAGCTCCCTTCTACATCTTCCACCGTTTCCTCCTTTATACAAGGAGTGCGATCTCTTCTTCCCTTCCACCCTTACATCTACATGGTAACTGTTGGCTATGGTTTCAAGACCGGGACACTGATTAAATCAGGCGCCATCGGGCGCTACCGAGCAGCAGTCGCGATTCGCGCAGACTACCTGTATTACGAGAGATACGAGCCGACTAGAGAACGTGTAAATCGAGCGAGACGGCCCTTTACTCTCCCTATCTTAGAGATTTCGTAAGTTTTGCGGTCTTTAGTCGGATCATGGCTACCCTTCCGTCTGTAAGCTTACAGACGCAAGATCTCCAAAGTAAGACGCGTAGTGCTACCACTATGCAATATCGAGGAGCAAGTTCTCTCGATGCTCTTAGGATGAATTTTTCACAAACTTCGTATCGCTGTGGCCTTTTAAAAGAAAGAAGCTTGTAAGCCATAACTTTCAAAGATGGATATATAGCTGATAAAGAATTAATCTCAAAAAGGAAATAAATTGAAAATTCTATCCTTTGCGAAACGAGTAATTGATTCATTTGCGGCCGTATTTAATCACTCCTTAAGAAACGCATTAAAAGCAGACTTGATCTTACGTTAGACGAGGTCTCAAATAACAAAATTTAAATAAACATTTTCGAGAGTATACATTTTACAAGGTATTTCTGGGCGAGTTATAAACAAAATTTATCAAGTATTAAGAGCTATAAATTCCTCTTATTTTCCTTCGTCAGGTTGCACTACATCGTTTTCGCGTTACTTTCTCGATAGATTTATAACAAACGAGGCCAACGTTTCGAGAATCGAGTCATAAATCTAATTCGATACGATTTACAGCACCAACTTTCCGCGTCGGTTGATCGTGTACACGCGAAACGGAATTTAATTAACCTCCAAGGATGTCGCCAGCGAAGGATACTTCATTTCGTAACTTCGCGCCATTTTACTTCGTTCCTCTGGATATTGCGATAATCTGAACATCGTTTCTCTTCTTTCCTTCGCCTTTTTCTTCTCTCTCTCTCTCTCTCTCTCTCTCTCTCTCTCTTAAACACGCGCACGCGCGCGCACACACACACATTTATTCTTTTCTTTTTCTTCTGTTTTTTTCTTTTCGACGACGCGTATACGTGCACGTAAAACTAACGTAAATGCAGAGAAGCATCAGCTGTAAATTTGTGCTGGCAAAAGAATTAAACAGCAATGAAGCAAAAATATAGAAAAAAGATGTGACAACGCTGAGAAAAAGATATCGAAAGCCATTAATGTGAAATACGAACGTTAATAGTCGTTGGTATAGGAGACGTTCCTTTTACCGTGTTCTTCGATATTTTAATCGTATTCTAGGATTGGTAGAAGCAACAGAAGCGTTGAACTTAATCTTCCTTGACGTATCACTTTGCGTTTCAATTTCATATTTCATCGAAGATTATAAAAATATGATTCTGAAATCTCCGAAATATCTTATATAGCATTAAAGCGAAACTTGGAATACGAACGATATCTTTTCTCGTTACACGCACTACCTTTATAAAATGTTAGCGGCGTATATCTTTATCAGGACAATTCACGTTGTCTGGTTTTACGTTGCTTTCGTCGAGTAATCACAATTCATTGTAATTATACGCGCACTTGGAAGAGCCAAGCCGCGTAATTAGAATTACATTTCCATTTACGAAAGTCAGTCCGCTAATTTGGTAAATTCTTGCGCAGCCACTTTGTCCTACTTATCCCGAACAACATATACACGTGTGCACGATGATATTACACGCATCTTCCGTCAACAGGAGCACTTGTAAATTTTACGAGATAATCTTGGCGACTACCTAAATCGTCTCAGAGTGAAAAGTTACTTGTTTTGCAGCGTCTGGGCAGCGTACGAGGCGAGGACATAGCGTATATCTTCGGATTACCGTTGGTCGCCGGTGGGACCTTTTTTCCTCGGAATTATTCTCGTCAGGATCAAGGCGTCGCGGAAGCCATTCTCACTTTCTTCACGAATTTTGCGAAAACGGGAAATCCAAACGAGCCGCATAAAATCGAATCCGTGGATTACGGCACCCTGAAGGAAAAGACACGTTTTCGTGGCTTGACGTGGGAACAATACGAGACTGGCTCTCAAAAATATTTGATGATAGGTATAACGAGAGGATTAATATTATAATTTAACCGATTAAGCGTGGAATTTAGTTTTTAAAAACTCCCCAAAGTGTGCGGAATTAAAATCAAGCAATGATTTTTAGTATTTATTTTTGTTATTTATTATTTATTAAAAGTAAGAATTTTATATTTTTCACGATGAGTATACACGTCGAACGCACCTTAATAAAGATTTGATTTGACGTGTACACATGTCAAACACACTCAACTCATTAAAATGCCGCTTCCATTGGTTTATCTTACTTTGCAAGCTTTACCGGAAGGTATCGTTAAAAAATGTTATTGAATATTTTTCCTCGTTTATTTCAGCGATGAAGCCAAAGATGAAAAGTCATTATCGCGGGCACAAAATGGCAGTTTGGTTGAACTTGATACCTCAACTTCATCGACCGGGTGACGACGATGTCTCGATGCGCCATCATCACTTTAGAGAAAGAGGAGATCGCTTTTACGCAGGTATTTAGTGTCTACGTTTACATCGAAGCATACGGTCTGAGCTAAATAATCTTTGATCTGGCACTTTCAAAGATACGATACGTAAATACAATACTATACTAGTTCGTTTCTGCGATAGGTGCCGTTCGTGACGAGTGGTACACGCCATTGCCTTTAACTGGTACAACCAGGAGTAGCGCATCATCCACGACCGCTTGCAGTACGTCTCCAGATGATGAGACGATAGTCGAAAACGTCACTCCGATTCTGGACGAATCCGAGGACGACGCCGAACTTCTACAGAGATTGGCGTCTCGACATTATTACAGTACGACGACCGCCCTCGCCATTACCGTGGGAGTCGGTTGCATTCTTTTGGTTTTAAACATGCTGATATTCGCCGGCATTTATTATCAAAGAGATCGCGATAAAAAGAGAGTGGCGATGGACTGCGCGCCCAATGGCCAGGAATCTTTGCCGATGACCACCAGAGTGTCGTCGATGAAGGCATCAGAAAGTCCACGGCCGACGCAGGAACCACCTCCGTCGTACACCACGTTAGCGAGGAGTCCTTCCATTCAAGAGCAGCAACAGCATCAACCCATCGACGATGATGGACAGACCAGGAACGAACAGAAAGGCGGACACGGGACCAGCAATGCTATTCACAAGGATCCTATACCGCCCAAACCGCCTACCAGGACCACTAGTTCGCTCAGTGCTACTACTAGCACGACCAACACAATTAAGAAACGTGTACAGATACAAGAGATATCCGTATAGCATTAGGGGTTGCCCCGAGAGGGCACCGTCAGATCCAAAAGAGTGACCTTCGTTGATTGCGAGGATACGGCCGAGTCTAGATTTTGAACGGTTGGACGTCGATTCGATTTTGGCAGTGCCGATCTATCGCATAAACATTAATTCCACGACGAGCGTTAACGCGAGACTCGAGAACGCTTGATCCTCCTACTTCGAACTTCGATCTAATTGACGATCGACCATGAACGATCGATTTTTTTCCGAGTGAACTATCGACACGAGAACTCGACTATCTTTGCCTGATCGCATCAAGCAAAGTAATTCGCGTTATACCATAGTTTAAAAGTTAGTAGCGATAACGAAGTAATTAAGTCGCACTCGAATAATTATTTTACATAGACGATCGAGACTGTGTACGTGTGGTATATCGCATGTAAGATCGAACGAAACGAAGAAGTACGCTTGCTTCGCGCGAAATCATATATATATATATAAAACTGTGTATGTATGCATTGCGAAGAAAGAAGCTGGTTCGATTCGTTAAAATGATACGCGTAGTGTGCGAACGACAGTGCATGTCGTACGTTGTATAACGGAAACACGAAAAAAAATTAAGGTCACCCCTCGTTACCAAGAATATACGCTGGAAGAATTCGCGATACGAACACTTGGATGAATTCTTCGAGAACGATTAATTTATATTTTATTCCGTATTCCGTAAGTGTTCTCTTAATAACCGAAGTTCTTAAACGCAAGTATCCGTGATAATGTATTCCACATTATCGCTGTATATGAAATATTATATTTCGTTGGGACATATTCGCAAAAATTGCTATTTCTTGTTTATGTGCCGATTTTGATATAAAATACTCTCGACGAAATTTTCTTTCGCAAACTTGTGTAAGATGCATCGCAAATGTGCGTCCGTGCTTTAAAATTGTATATACGTATATACTCGTGCTCATCGTAATCGTGGCCCCTCTTCGTACTTCCAAAAAGCGATTTATACAATGCCATACAGTCTGTATGCTCTTAGGAAATGAAATTATTCAAATACATGCGCCAATCATTGTCCCGTTAAACGACAATGCTACGGATTAAATTATTATTACGCTTCTTAGACGAACAATTAAATTTTGTCAAATATTTACAAAGAAAATAAATCTTGTTCTTGAACCAACCATTTCAAGTAACTATTCGATAGAGATAAACTCGTAATTTCCTAGGTAAATTTCATTTTTTCACTAAATATTCAATTTGCAAAACAATACTCGCATTACACCATTACACGTAATTATTCAATTTCAAGATGGCACAATGCGTGCAGTTTCGTTACAGTGATAAAAGAAGTTGCAACTAGATTTCTCAGCATCGGATACGTAACGATCTGAAAAATAATTACGTTTTTTCTTCCAATTGTTTGGGGAGAGTGACTACGAAAGTGCATTGAAGTATTTTCACGCTAAAAAAAATCGTATATTCGTCGATGTTACCTATACAATTTGGCACCCTTACAAACTTACAATATGTACTGGACGAAGCATTTCGGTCGTGAGTCCTGTTAGAATAAAGGTAGTTCGTCGTGCTTCTTGCGTCATAAGACACGGGAACTTATACGAGTGTATTAATACGATTAAGGCCATAATCTTGTAAGTACTTATAACGTATACAGGCTGAGTGTCGCGTCGTAATCCTACTGCCGACTTCGATAGTTTTAGAAACACTCTTGCGTAAGATTTTTTCAAACATTGTCTGCGAATGATCCGACACTAATAGCACGGTTTATTGTTCGTAACTGTGCGAACAAAATATCAAGCACATCAAACGACAGTGAAATTTAAATAGACGTCTGGTCAAAAAAATTGTAAATTTCACTGTAAAACAATAAATACTCATTTATAAATATTTATTAGAATATTTCCTCCCAATACGAATCACTTTCATTTCACAAATATAACATTGGGACGCTCATCATCGTACGATAACATACCGTCATATAAATGTCTTGTCTACGAATACATTTCGTAAATTTTGGGTATATGAGGAAACAATTCACTTACCAAATATAAATGACTATATTTTCATGAAACGCTTAAATAATACATAAATACCTATAGATTGTAATAAAAAAGTACATACTTTACTGAAGGTTCTACATGTGCTCAAAATAAATTAATTTTCAGTTCGTGAAAACATTGCGTATACTCTGTACTTCTTTATTTTGTACACATGCGTCGTTATAATAAACTATATACCTATCATACATTGCGTTAAATTTTTAATTTTTGAAACTTCGAGTCTATAGGATTATTCGGTATCAGCTTTGTTCACGTCGCAGGAAGAATCGATGCGTATCTTTTTTTCTCGTGGGCCGCCGTCGCTTTTACCTCGATCTAAAATGCAGTCGATTAAGAAGTAAACTATCATGGTAACGGTATATAAATAATTACGAACATCGGGAGAATCAGAATAATTTGAAGAATTTCAACTCAGCGAAATCCTACAGATTTCTCAGTATTAGCATGGCAATTCATCATTATGATGTAATTGGATGTAATCCTACCTCACTGATAATGAATAATTTACTTACTTTTTCTACCATGCTTAGTCTTGGTTTGTTGTTGCCTAATATTAGAAATTGTTTTTACCACCTTAGCAAGGTATTCTTCTTCTTCTTCACCATTCAAAAGACGACAAACAACATCCCCGTGTTTGATTTTAAACTTTAACACGTTTATACATAGGCAAATGTAATTTTATGAAAATATCGATAATAAGTACTTTAATAGGTAAAATATTGTAGATATTAACCTTGTTGTCTTTAAGAACATCGAGGAAAGATTTTGCAGAATTTTCCTCTTGAAGGCGAATCCAGCCTTCGGAATCACCTTTCTTATAATCGATAAATGAAACAGGAATACCACACTTTTTAAACTCTTCCTTAATGTCTTCCCTCGCACAGAGTGACGTGGAAACACAGAAGTGTAAAATAGTACCTTTAGGTAAAACAATTTTTTTTCCAGAATCTTCATTCTTTGTCTCTTCTTGATCTTTATTTTTTCCTGCTTGCTATAATAAAAAATATAGAAGTCTCATTCGCTTATAAAAATAATCACTCGTCTGTCATGTTCTGTAAATATTTAATGATTAATTTTACATTGACTTAATTTATTTTAATACTAACAGCTTCTTCCTTTCTATTCTTGTTTTGATAATTTTGTTGTTTACGTTCTTCTCTTTCTTTTGCTTGCACTATGCAATGGTCGGCTCTAGAAAAATTAAACAAAAATATATGCTTTTTTACTATATTGCTCTATTAAAGTTAATCCATCTTGTCTCTTATATACTTACGACCACATTCTTATCAATTCTGTATCTTCGTAGCTTATAGGTTCTCTTTCCATAAAAGCTTTGGCATCTTCCAGAGTTTTAAATTGTACGAAGACGGATCCTTTGAATTGTAACACCTTCTTTTTATCTTGATACTTCCTCATCTATGATAAAATGATTAAATGAATGTGTATTTCGATATGAATGGCTTAACCTTTTGCGGACGAGTGTCGACATATAGCCACCCAACTTAGTTCATAGCTGCAAGGCGTATTATGGAGCGCCTCGTGTACGTCTGTTATTTTAAACGAATACGAAATTTATTCCACCCGAAATAAGAAACTCAAAAATTGCGAAAAATGAAATCATTGGCTACAGACGAAAAGAAACATCATTATTGGCTTGGAGAGATAAACAAATTGTGACGATGCTTAGTACTTGTGCTACTTCATCTTCAAAAACAGTCACTAAAAGGTCACGCAATGAAGGAAGAACCAATATTGTGAAGCCAGATGTAGTTATAAATTATAATAAATATATGGACGGGATAGACAAAGCTGATCAGTATACAGGACATACTGTTTCATGTGAAAGTACCAAAAATGGTGGCAGAAATTATTTTTTTGGGGCTTGGAAGTCTCAGTTATAAATTCGTATCTATTATACAAGGACCATCAGAAGAAATACAACATAACTAAGTTAACACATCTACAATTTGTTCATCGCTTAGTGGGTCAATTGGTTGGAGATTTTCGCGATACTGAACCTAAGAAACCCTCCACTTCTGGCACAGCAGAAAGGCTGAAGGGTCTTTTAAATATTATTCAGCGAGATGATACATGAAGGAGTAAAGATTGCGTAGTATGCTCTAATCGAAAGATAAAACGTGGAAGAAGAGAGTCAAGGCATTATTGTGCTACCTGTACTGCTAAGTCAGCCTTGCACATAGGTGATTGTTTTGAAAGATACCACACAAAGTAGGAATACAGAATAAGTCATACATAAACACAACAAAGTTTCTTTTTGTTGTTTGTCCATTGCTTGTTTTAAATTTTGTTGTAATTTACGAAAAAGTTTATTTCATATTAAATAAAGCTTTCGTTTTTATAACGCAAACGTTCAATGTATATATTTTCTTTACTGTGCGCTCTAATATCTTTCATCCATAGCAACGCTCGAGCAGCTTCGTCCGCAAAGGGTTAAATCGCAATGTAAGATATGCAAGTATACGTACAATAATATTCTCGTATGGTTCAAATTGATTGAAAAAAGTTTTTAATTTCTCAATAGTAGTATCTTTTAATGGAAAACCTTTAAGGTAAACTGTTTTGGCTTCCTGTGTCTTTTTGTATGCTTCATCGTAAACTGGTAATGGATGTTTTAACGATCGTCTTATTTTTGTACGATCTTCCGATATTTCAATTAGATCGCTGGATTCAAGAGCTTTCAATATAATATCAACATCCTTGCTCATAGATGATAACATGTTGAAGTTTTTCATAATGGCCATAGGTATCCAACCTTCGTCTAACTTCATTTGTTCGTTAAGAAACTTATCCCTTTGCATATTAACATCTCCGAAGTAGAACTGTAATTCCAATATTATATCGTGAGTTATAAAAGAAATCAATTTATATACTGTTATCCTAATTTTCCTTTCGTATTTGAATGTGTTAGAAACTTGTAATACATGTAAATAAAACACTGTTTTCTGATTTCACAAATACGCGTAATTATAAAGTAACAAAAATGAATTGTCTTCATTAGCTTTTGTTATCATCTGTGCACTCTACTACGATGCATTCGAAAGATACAATAATCACTTTCTCAGAAACTATACGTTAATTCTCGCAAACAAAGTGATAAAGAAAGATAACCTAACTTTATAAAAATAAATCGATCGTTCAATTATTTTATATATACCTCCACTTGACCCTGTATCTTCTTCAAGAGTTCTGTGGAAGGTTCCTTTTCTTCGGAGTTCTCAGTTTTATCATTCACTGAGTTTTCTTCTTCATTCTTGCTAGAAACAGATTCAACTGTTTCCTTGGGTTTTTCTTCTTGACCGTTTTCCATTTTGTAAATTAATGTTTTGAAAAGCTATATACGGATATATATATGTACATATATATCTTATATATTCTCCTAGAAGTTATTATTTTGCGTTAATAACAATAATAAAGAGAAATAAACTGGCACGTGCAGCTCGTACGTATTACAAAGACGGAAATTGATGAGAAATCAACTACTAGTACATGTACTCGTTTACAACGGAACTCATTTCCTTCTCCTTGGGAAAATCGAACACTGTTTCCTGTTTTCATAAAAACAGATCTTAAATCCGTTTTTCATATTTATCTATAATTTACATTTATTACATACATTTATTCATGTATACATTTTTAAACGAATTTACGTAACTCGTAAGAAAATTATATATGAATCATCTCTTTAATTTTAAGGCAAATGTTATATGTATATATATATATTTAATTATATATTCAACCGGATAGCATTCAATGATTTTTTTTTAAAAGCAAGGCAGTAAAATATTTTAAAATATAATTAAAACATATTAAATATTTTATAATATAGCTAGCTTTAAAATATAAGAGAGCTTTAAAAACAATAACGATTTGTTTAAATTAATTCATACGTGTATGGACATACATAAAAAAATTTGTTATACGAAATAATTTTATTTCTTCGACACAAAAAAAAATAGTAATCTAATTCCATAATTAGTGATGTAAATAATCGATATGAATGTCGTATAACGATAAAAAATTAAATGTTACGAATTGAATGACTTTTTGAACGATTAATCATTAGCCGGATATAATAAAATTTTATGCGTGTGAAGTTGGTTGCGTTGTAGTTGCTCCTCCTCCACTTTCTTCCTCCCTCTATTCCTTTCCGGTTCGCTCTCTTGGGTGGCTGTATCTTATTTAGTTTTAGTTGCAGTAGAATCTTTCTCCATCTTCCACGATGAGGATCTACAAAGATATTTTTACTGGTAAGTAAATATATTATTTCCAAATACACAATTTAAATAGAATATTTTCTTAATTTGTTCATACAAAATATTTGAAGAGAATTAACGGAAAATTTTAACGGAAAATTCTAACGGAAAACATTTGTATCTTCCGTGACATTGATGAGTGTTATGTACTTCTAAACAGTCAACTCTTTATTCTTTATGTACAATAGGAAATTTACATTAATACATTTTATTCGGTTACTCTATGTTTTACACTTAATACATTTTTACTTACCTAACCTCTTCGACTTTTCATTAAATATGTTTCATTATAAAAGTATCTCGTAATCGTAATTAAATATTCCTTTTTTTTTCAAATATATTCGTTATATTTCCATAACGTATATTTGTATATTCTTCCGAAGAAATAAATTTTCGTACGAATACATCAATTTGATAAATGTGTTATCAAGTCACGTATGCAAGTATAAAATGTACTGAATATATAAAGGAAAGCATTTTCTATTATGTTAAATTTTGTTATATATACACAAATATAAATTTATAAATACTTTTATAAGCATTTCGATACAGATTTTAAAATTCAAAAATTTGACCAATGTTTTGTAGGTGATGAAATGTTCTCGGACACTTATAAAATTAAGCTTATTGACGATGTCCTCTACGAAGTGTATGGGAAGGTAAAATTTCTATATTTAAATATCTAACAATAAGGTATTAATATTTTAAATATTCAAAGTTTGGTAACATATGGAATGTTATTTTCTGATAGTATTAAAATGGAGTAATTCTAATTGAATAGTCAGTTTGTTTGTAATTTTAAAAAGTGCTAAATTACATATAACCAGCATTTGTATCAATGATATCTTTTGGTATAATTATCGAATTATACACGTATTTTTTTATGATCTTCAGTTAATCACTAGAAAAGCCGGTGAGATAGATATTGCTGGCTTCAATCCATCTGCTGAAGAAACCGACGAAGGTACCGAGGAAGCTGTAGAGTCTGGTGTTGATATAGTATTGAATCACAGACTGCAAGAAACCTTCGCTTTCGCCGATAAAAAATCTTACACCTTGTATTTAAAAGATTTTATGAAAAAGTAAGTACCACATTCAATTTTTATTTATAACAACAATGTATTTCCGTCGTAAACTAATAAGTTTTTAAAGTACTGTGAAGTATCGCTAAAAACGAAAGTATATCTAGTCCTCAAAACAAAAAAGTTTTGAGGAAAGCCTGTGTAGTGAACAGATAATATCCATTTTATTATGGTATAATTATAATTATTTGTCGACAGATTAGTAGCTAGATTAGAAGAGAAATCTCCTGATCAAGTGGATATTTTTAAAACTAACATGAATAAGGTTATGAAGAATATCCTGGGCAGATTTAAAGAATTACAGTTTTTTACTGGCGAATCCATGGAGATTGATGGTTTAGTAGGCCTAATGGAATATCGCGAAATAGATGGCAATTCAGTTCCAGTACTCATGTTTTTCAAACATGGACTCGAGGAGGAAAAATTTTAAAAAATTCTTAGATATTCAACAAATTACCGAAAAATTTTGTAAGTTTTGCGGCGTATGTTTACATGCGCGCTCTAAATTTGTATTTGATAGTCTTAAAATTGTGTATATGTTTTTTTACTTTTATATTTTTAATCATAATGTATACATGTCTATTCATGGCATACACATTTCACGTGTGTTTGTCGTTGCACAAGCATGTTAGAGAAAAATGGTAATTAGATTCCCGCTGCATTATCATTTTTGTTGTGTCTACTGTAGCCAGACATATTGAAATTAAAGAATTAATCGTGTTATTACGAAAATATTATTTGAAAAATATAATCAATTTATTCGTAGGTAAAACTGGAACCAAGACTGTACACACAGGCTGTCAAGCTATGAGATTTAGTTAAATACAAAAACTGAAAGGCATTACTTCCAACATCACTCCACAAAACAGTGTATTTATTTTTCAATCGTTATGCATTATAGTTATTTCCAAACTTAAATAATTGTACATAATCTGTAACACAAGGATCGAACGACAAAGAGAACTAAATAACCTCTGCAATGCTTTACTTGATCAACGCAAGATACAACGTAGATTTCTGAAATTTTATTTTTTATTACAATATTTTATTTATATTGGAGAAATGGAAGATGGGGAAAGAAGTTGCAGCAATGAATATTAAGCTCGTATTATAAAAATCTACATCTACATACTGTTAATGTCTCTACAATGTCCATGATAAATGGTTGTTCTCAAAACATATTCCGATGTCCATCATAAATAAAAAAAAAAAAAATGTTTTTGTAATCATCACTTTTAATTACTTACCACAGAACTCGCCAGCTTAATTGAATAGAAACCATTGAAAGAAAAGAAAATGCGATTAATAATTTACCTCATTCCAGTGATTTTTCCTTACCTTTGTGCATTAGATTGTTAGGAGAGTAATCTCGTTTTTTTCAATAGTTTTTCATAAAAAAATAAAAAGAAATGACTTTCCGAACAACCTAATATTATATAAATCTATATTTTAGTAGTCATTGTCTAGCGATGTACGTAATTACTACCATATTTGCAATTATTGCTTTAGCAAAGTTACTAGAAAAAAAATTATCAGTACTGATATTTGATCGTAATATTAATAGCGATAAACAAACTTAAGTCGATTGAAAAAGTATGTGCTAGAACGTTAACTGATTATTACGTGCCTTGATATATTTTAACAGCACAGCAAAATGCATGTGAAGGTCTTGTAAAATATTTCTCTTATGTATAAGTTGCTAGTTTTTAAAATGAAGTGTATAATTTTGTAATTTTATAATTTCGTAATTATCAAATTGTATAATACTAAATTTTTTTCTAATATTAAATATTTGAGAATATATGGTAGAATATATTATACAATATTATAAATACATTTTGTCTGTTATTATCAAATTTTTGAAATCGCTGGTATAATTAAAAATAATATAATATTTTCATCGATGGATAAAAACAAGATACTTTGTACAAGTCAATTGGTCACTTAAATATTGGGGGATAAAAATTAAATACATAAATGCTTTTTAAACAATGTAAACAACTGTTCGCTTCATAAAAATATTATATTTAGATAAATCAGAATAGACGATTTATTTCTTGGCGCAAGACCGTACATATATTTCTTTCCTTAGGGATTGTTAATAACCATACTGTTTTACAAGTACATTCATAGTATCACTCTTCTGTATATTCTTGCTTGCTATTAACAATTTCTTCATTCTTTTCTTTTACTTCAACGTACTTACTTAATATACTCTCATTGTTACACATTCTGTTCAATATATTACTCTTACTCTTTATAAAACAGTTGCTATCCCATCTTCCCGAACAATATACTTTGCCTTAAATGTTTTCATGCCATTACTTGAAAAAGTATATGTATTTACGTTTACAAAAGCGTATCATAATAGTTAATATTAATCTTATAGATAGGTAAACGTTTTTTTTAATCTATAATGGATACGTGAATCAATCTGCCCATTAGTAATCAATGAAATTATAATTACAGTTTATAAGCTAGTAAGAGATGAGCTCGAGAGAAACACACATATATATACATATATTACATACATATGTATACATACATATATTGCTTTGCTACAATGGAACATAATGTTAGTATTATCAGAATACCAAGCCAGTGAAACAAATTAACATCGATTTGCTGTATTACAATATATGTATTTTGTACAAAGTAAAAGTAAAAATGGTGAAAAAGTAGCACTATGTCTATTTTCCAATTTTAACTGCATCACTCATTAATTTCGTATCACCTTTATTTTACACGATATACGCAATCTTTTCTTTCCTGTTACTCGACACTATATAACCAATGTGAAAGTGAAGCAAGTTGAAATAAAGCAGCGATTATAATCACAAAGAGGGTATTTAAGTGATATCTGTAATTGCTTTAGGCTGCTTATAATAATTATTTGCAGAATGGAATGTTAATTAGAGAGCTGCCTACTCGTTTGTGGTTTTTCTCATCGACGAGTATGATATTCGATTTGTTTTCACCCATTTGAATAAGTTTCCATTTACGAACCTAACGTGATTGTTGCACGACGTGTAATTTACAATAACGTTACGAAACGGTACTCTGTAGAATAATACTAAATTTTTTATTTTAAAATAATTTGCAAAAAAAGGAAAGATCATTTTTGAAAAACTTCGTACTGCACAATTATTCCAAAACGTGTTAATCATAGTGGCAGTCATAAAAGTTAATTTGTTATTGATTAGTAATTATTAATATATGAATCGTAAGACATTTATACTGACAGAAGAATGTATTACTCCGATGTTTATTTTAACTTTTCAAAGGTACGATATTCAGGACACTTTTTACGATTAATTGGGATGTTTTTTTACACATTTGGAAAGATTAAACTGTCTATTTATTATTATTATTATTATTATTATTATTTATCTTATTTGTACTGATCTATGCAGAATGGGTGCGTGAAAAATTGTCGGTATTGAAAACGGAACGATAGGTACAGCTGTATAATGTGTACAATTTGACAAAGGATATCATACGACGTGTTTTCTTAAATTATCCTTTTAATTCAAAGATGTTACTGTAAACGTGTTAGTTGTGTATTATTATCGATCAATATAACAATTATCGGAGATTTGTGAGAAGCATGCAAATTGAAATAACAACGAAGCATTCAGAAAAATGCATATAAGTACACAGATGAAAGCGCCACCGTAATAAATTTCAAAGAAATTATCACATTTGTCTCGTTATACAGAACCTTTGCTGCGCACCCAATTCTTTCACTCTAGGACATGATTACTATGTAAAACGTCTCTACGTACAATTTGAGCATCGTACCATTTTTAGATACTTCAAATAAATATGGCAAAAGCATCGATTTACATTAAAGACAATCGTACTCTATTTTTCGTTTATGTATAATTCATGTGGGTAAAGTTCGTTACAATATATTTAAAAACTCTGAATGCATTCTTAAAACCATTTTAGAGATCTTACCTTAATAATGTTGCATAACACAATATCTGTTTTCATTTTTTCTGCCATTATCTTTGATACTTAAGTGACACTACTGAGGTTTGCATATTGTTTGTGAAAGAGTTCGGTTTATATATTCATATATTATATGTGTATGTATAGATATCTTTGTTTTAACATTTATATATTTATATGAAACTTCATTCACAGGTAGCATTCGCGCCCTCCAATCCAAATGGTCTCTTATGGCTTTTTTTTATATTTTAAGGAGTTTGAAGAGGTGAACGCAAAATGCGTCAGTTGAGAGGTAATTTTGGTCAGTTTTTTTTTTCTTTTTCTTTCAGATACAACAACCAAACTACAGTTAATAATCGACAGAGTAAAATAACAAAATTCTCTATAGGTTTCTGCTTTATTCTCAGTTGTTACTTCGATTAAGAGACGAAGTAAGAACTTGCCACTGTGGATATATTTCATAGATTATTGAAAATCACAGAAATAAGATCAGGCAATTTTTAACGTTTTTTTTCTGCATATACACCATTAATACGTTATAAACGAGTTATTGTTAAAAAATATTGAGAACTAGCACACAGCAGGCGTCTGAAATGAACTGTAACTTCACTATATATTATGAAAAGAAATGAAGAATTTAATATTGAGTTTTTTTTCATAGTACGCATAACATTAAAAACTCTCATCAAGTAGATAACAATAACCAACAACTAACAATCGTAGGCATTCACGCAAAAATAGAAATATGTTTAATAATATACAATAATATTATCATAATTTATATTAACGAAGTAAGTATGATCTTTTGCTTATGAGTACTACGGTACTACTAGAGTAAATGTGAATGACTAGAGCTGAAAGATATCTAAAAGGTAATAAAAGAAGTATTATCAATGCCAAAAGTGATAAAGAATATTTTAAAAAATATAGAAATGTATGAAACATTATTAAAAAAAAAAATGGAAAAATGACTCGAAGAATCATACCGATTCTCTTTAAAAGTCCTTACGAAGATTCTGTTTTTCATTGTAAGATCGAAGATTTAACGTCAAACAAGCCTATTTTGAATCTCAATAGAAGGAAATAAAAAAAAATGTTAATTTATATTTTCAGTCGAACACTCTTACAGAAAAATTCTGTACGAACAGACAAGTGTAATCAAACCGATTAAAACAAGTCTACGATCGATAATCGTTGAGAAAATAGTCTACATTATAATAATAATTTAAAGGAGAACTCTTATAAAATCATGTAAGTAAAAATTACTAAACGAAAATGGAAAGAATAAGTGCATGCTGTTAAATCCTTCAGCTCCAATCATGCTTTGCACACAATTCTGTAAATTACTAATAACAAGAATAAGATTTTGTCTTAGTTCTGTTTTCTAATTTCTATGATATCGGGTCTAAAGGATAATCATACATCTCGTAATAGGTGTCTTTGTAAAGTCTGAAGACTCTTTACGTTCCATTCAATACGGAATAAAATGCCAATTGTTCTTGACGCGCAATAACTTACGGAAAGATCTATTATCATCATCTATTTGCGATCGTTATGTACACGTATCGAGTACAGAAGACAAAGATACACTAAAATAAATATATACATAATTAAATTTTTTTTAAAAATAGACTAGCTATTTACGAATGTTAATTATAAAAGAAATATATAACGAAGATTTGTATATTTTTATCGCGATTTGATTGTGTTAAGAATCCCGAACACCTTGAAAACAAAACATAATGCTTTTTAATAACTCGTCACAGTTTCAGTGTTTCATTACAGACATATGCTATAATGCGTTGCATCCAAAGCATTTTTCAACAGTTACCTTTTATATTAATTGGCATTGTTAGCGTCAAAAACGTTTCGAAGTCTGTCTCGTCATCTGTGTTAACGTTAGAATTTTAATCGAACCGGTGCTTTCTTTCGAGTGATCTCTATTTACATCAAGGAAACGATAAACCTATTCGATTCGGAACGAAGGACGATAGGTTTTTGATAATCTGATCGTCAAGCTCGATAACGTTCCGAAAGAATCGCAATGGAATAAACATTAAGACGCACGGAAATTTTCGATTGGTAGATCGCACAATAATCAGCTTATAAACTTTCACAATGACAAAAGGACTATTCGTATTTCGGTGTCGCACCAATTACGCGTGGTCGATGTACTGCAACTGCTCATGCGAAGATAAAAAAACGACAGATCGTGAAAGAAAGGAAGACCCACGAAAACAACGAATCACAGAACGATTAATACGCGAGAGAGATTTTGACGAGTTTAAAGTCATAGCGAAGCAAACTGACTGTTTCTACTGTGTTTCGTATCTTCATACAATCGGTTTAATAATTAAAAGAAAAGTTACGAGTCGTAAGACGTTCCCTGAGAATTTTTCTGCGTTAAAACGTTTTCCATCGTGAAAACGTCCGAAAGATCATCGAATTTAGCATAGAGATAACAGATAGTTTCTCGATTTGTTCTTTTCCACTCGATCGGTTTATCGTTCTCTTGAGATGTGTAAAAGAATATCTGTAACCCGAGTATCGATTCGATTTAGAATTTCCAAGTTACAGATTAGCAGCACAAACAACGACTCGAGCACCAAAAACGATCTTTACGACTGGCAGCGCTTATTAATACGAACGTGATTCTTGTAAGATCCCTTGGATACGACACATCGTGATGCATAAAGAAAAAATCGATTGCTATATGATAATCGATAATGTATTAGTAAGTTCATCTTTTCTTTATACCCTAAAATACAAAACAATAAATTACCATAATGTAAACGCGCGGTGCGTGTTCAATTATGCAAATATATTATACGTGTATCTATACGTATATATTGGTAATATATACCAATGTATATACAGGTATACATACATGCATACATACATGCATATGTATACCTATATGCAATAGTGGCTTTTCAATGTAACGACGATCCGAATCGAGGCTAAGTTGGAATGTAAGAATATCCGAAAAAAGAGCTCGTACGCGGAGTGCATCTTTGCAGAATCCGATCGTGAGAGAAACAATGAAACGACGAAATTGAAAAATGATAACGACGAGACCGCGTCCAAATAAAATCGCTCGACGAAATCATATGTTCCTTGTACGCGTAGGCGCGCTGTGACATAGATGCAATCTGCGTTTGTCCGAATCGTTGTTTTTGTTGTTCATGTTGATCTGTAAGACGCGTAACGATATCGATTACGCGAGGCAAAAGTTCGCTTCAGTGATGGCACGACAGACAAAGTCAAAGACGTCCGCGAGGAACGATCGCAAAAAGCCAGTCTGCTGCTGCTGCTGCTGCTGCTGCTACTACTACACTACTACTACTACCTACTACTACTACTATCTACTACTACTATCTACTACTACTATCTACTACTACCACTATTATCATAAATATGCGTGTGTACGTGAGTGATGTGTCGTGTACGTGCGAGAGTGTGTTAAACGCGAAAGGAAACGCTGCACCACCACTATCGAGTTTTTTCGGTGAATGCACGCTCGCGATATCCGACACGCTCTCGATACGAATCGACCGAGACCACCACCGTCCTCCTCGCGCCTGAGAATCGTTGAAAGCGTTAACGAAAGATAAATAATCGTTTGAGACGGAGAAATGGTTGATTGGATGGGAGAAGAAGGAGGAGGAGGAGGAGGATGATAGAAGAAAGAGAAGGAAAAGAGATAAGTAATTTCACCTGGCTCGACGTGAGAATAGCTTTACCGGAGACGTCGCGAAAATAATACGAAATTGTTACGTCTTGTTGCATGCATTGTATG
Organism: Liostenogaster flavolineata; assembly: GCA_025433975.1. NCBI lineage: Eukaryota > Metazoa > Arthropoda > Insecta > Hymenoptera > Vespidae > Liostenogaster > Liostenogaster flavolineata. The sequence continues at coordinate 87,449 of JAITYT010000725.1, forward strand.
TTTGTATTCTTCTCAGAGGTCGGTGTGCCCGAGTACGCGGCACACCCTTTGCTCCTAAGGGTCCGACGGTGACTCGAGCATCTCCATGAGGAAGTCGTCGATCGGCACGTTACCGATCAACTTGAAGAAGAACAAATGCTCTAAACATTTTAGGCCGATCGAGCGTATGGACGGCAGCCGGAGCAGCAATTTTGCGAATCTTCCCGAATCGTCCGGACAGGAGATGCGAGTGTATTCCTCCAGCGCAGCGTAGATCTTCTCGCGTAGCAGACTCACCTCCTGGATCGATTTCAGACCTCGCACATCGGGATTGAAGAGAATTATGGATCTGTTCGAAGAGAAACGAGAAGTAAGTAAGTTAGAAGGGAAAACGTCGATCGAACGATTCTCGATCAAATGCTAACGTAGAGGTTATGATCATCGACAGAAACTCTTCGACAAATAAGCGACTCGTTTCCTTGATAGAATTGCATTCCGAAAAAATATAAGAAAACTATCGATGACCATCGGTACGTCGAAGAACTACGGATAGACTTTAGTGATAGCTTAAATGTTTTAGCGGTAACACATTGCGGATCAATAATTTTATTACTAGCTTTATTCAGTGATCAGAAGCTATGTTTTCGGTGAACCAATACAAAAAAAGCTTCTACATAAATTTTAAAATTACGCTTTAACACGTTGACTGCCATGTCACCCATATTTGAGTGACATATAACTGTTCTAAAAATTACGTCATCCATCTTTTGGCAATAGTTTTACTTTCTCACGTAAAATATATATACCTAATGAAAAATGTAGGGCATTTTTCAATATCTTGGAAATCAAAGTGTTAAAATCAAATATTCATTGAATTCTGAAGTTATTTATTACGTATTCTTACAAGTTAATATATCTTCGAAAGATTCTTCAATTCAAATACGAGAATTCTCGTTATCGGCCAGAAGGTTTAGAACAGAGAACACGAGAATTCTTGTGATTCGTCCGCAACGCGTTAAGAGTGCTTTAATCGTCTACGTCGCAACATTGTTGTTTGTAACTGCGACAAATGACACGTAAATGTTTATATACCACCAAACAACGATAAACGAATGAATGAATTTTAATGACATCGACGACGACACAATGAAGAGATCGTCGTCGTCGTCATAGTTCGGAAACGCACTGACCTGAGGCAACCCAATTCCGTCCTGTCCATCTTCATTTCGCGCATTTTCGAGACGAGCTCCGAAAGCACGCGATCGAATATCGTGCCAACGCCAGCTTGCTGCGCCGAATTTCGATGCACCGTGATCCCGGTCGCCAGAACGATACCGTCCTTCACGTCGATCGAACGGTGGGAAAAGGAGGCTATCAGCAACTCGTTCCAGCCAGCTCTGAGTAGAAGGACTTGATCCTCCAACGGCAACGAGGTAAAATGCGGGATGTGCTTGGCCCATGCTACCAGCTGGAACAGCTGTTTGTTCGTGGCGTTGCAAATGTGCGACACTGCATTCTGTGCATCACACGAGATGCTGAATTAATCGAGAGAGCGTTTGGAGTGTTACACAGCGTCCGCGCGAGCCACTGCCGCTTTCGTTCGATTCCTCTCTCTCTCTCTCTCTCTCTCTCTCTCTCTCTCTCTCTCTCCCCC
>JAITYT010000729.1:3993-19658 GCA_025433975.1 Liostenogaster flavolineata
CACGTCGTAGGCCAGAAACGATCGAATCGACGTTCGATACCGACGTTACTTAGAAACTTCCATCCGTCGCCCTTGCGATTCGTCGAGAAACTCGACGATTTCTAAGGAGTACAAAAAAAAGGAAAAAAAAGAAAAAATACGAGAACTATCGAGGAAATACGGCGTACGGCTCGATACGCCTCGACAAGCTCGGTCGTTACACGAGGACGCAATAACATCGTGGAAATAACCGTTACAGCCTGCGTGCTGCGTTCGAATACCGTAAGATGGAGAATTTCGAACGACATCCGTAAGAGCTTCGGTCCTTACGTAAGGAGAACGTTGCAAGGCGAGAGTCCTTACGAGTCGCAGCTGGATCGAATTTCCAAGGAAGAGTCGGCGATCGGCCACGGCACCCCGAGGAATCAAGATAAAGTCGCTCGAGAGGCAGTGACCAAGTGCGTCGTGGATTTCGCGTGTCAAACGCAATAACGATACCAGTACTCGCGTGCGAGAAGGTTTCAGCGAGCGTGTATCAGCCTCGATCGGTATGCCGAAAGTTCGATCGGTCTGGCTCGACGATTTAATTAAGAGATACCCGATATTAACGATACCGATTCGACCAAAGGTACGGCTCTCGCGTGATCGTCGCTCGCTTCAGTCGCTTAACACGTTTCCTACACGTACACGTAATATAGTGTAAACATATTATGTAAATATATATATATGTAAGACACTTGTTTTATGGGCTAGTTAAAGTAAATACAATCGTGTTGCTCTGTGGACCCGCAAATGTGGGAAACGTACCCACGATCCGTAACGCAACAAAACAGGCACCATTAATTGTGCCCATAATTATGAAAGTGGTATAAGTCATACATTTCTTCTTTCGATATATTTAATGGATTACATTTAAACAAGTGTTTCGTTTTTCGTTCAAAGAATACGTTACCATCGTTATCATTATCGTCGTCGGCTGATTTATAATAACTGATAAACTCAATTGTTTTAAACGTTTGACGTAGACCACTTTCATAATTATGGGCACAATTGTAGGACCGACCGACGATTTTGCGATCGTACCCTCTTGCAGCGGTCCGCGACAGTTATAGTTATGGAAGAATCGCGACTGGAAAACAGGCGAATCGCGATTTCTTTCGACCAGAATTTTAGTCGGTTCAGCGGACACGCATCAGCCAGGACGATTCGCGGCCTCTTCGTCTTATTGCTAATGCTCCGTGAAAGGCGAAGCACGCTACTCCCGTGCAAATTAAAGAGTGAAATATGTTAATGGAGTTCTCTCCGAAAGAGGAGCGCGCGCCAGAAGTGCAGGATGGTATCTTGATTAAGGTGTCTGGCGGACGTTAGTCATTCCAGGGCGTAGGCATCGCCATCTCCGCGGCGAAAATCTCATTTTCACCGGGCCAAACCGAAAAACGTTCGTTTCTTACGGTATTCTGCTGGAGTTCGTCTCTGTTTTCTCGCGGCACCCTTTCGCCAGCTTCGTCGCTGCTCGACTCCTTTTGGCCTCTGTCTTTCTCTCTCTCTCGCAGAGAAGACGGCGACTCTCGGTACACATCGAGAGCGCGCTTTAATATATTACATATAAATAAAATTAATTATTATTATACATTTATATCGAATATATTGATTAAATAAAATTTAATCGATTTAATCTAGATAAAGGAATGTAATATTGTATATATAATAATATATTTATGATATTTTAATGCTCATATATTAATAAGTACATATAAATGTTATAAATATATAATAAAATATTAAATTATAATACTTGCATTACTTATTTCTGAATAATAATAAGATCAATAAAATCAAGTGATATCGCTTATAAAAATGAAAATATATGTTCGACTATTTTATTAGTACGCATCGTCCATTACTTACTTCGATAAATTGACAATATCAATCCGAATATCTTGGTCCTGAATCACATTGCAAACGTAAGAGACACGCAGGGTGAAATCGATCGATCCATTTTTGTATTAGGCGTCATTCGATTGTTATGCAATTATGCATCAATTGTTAAATCGATTATAATTCAATTATAACGCAACATATATACTTCACATGTACACCAAATTATCTAACTTCGGAAACGAGTGATTCATTATCATGACTATTTTTTCGTACGAGCGATGAATGCCAAGAAACGTATTTATATTAAAAAAAAATTCCTCTGAAGGGAGGCGTTCGATCGGTTTGTTAGACTCCCGACGACCCTTAGAGGTGACCACCGTGCGCAAGGGTTTCAAAAAGACGACTGATTTTTCTCTGGAATTTTTTTCGACAAATATTTTATCAAGAGACGCGTTAGAACAGCCGAAATCGTTTACTCACGCTCGAAATGAGAAGATAAGGGCCATAGTTCCTTTCGTACGATGAAATGCTTCCATCGACCGTCGGGAGTCGTCTGACGTTCTGAAGATCGTCGGTCTGAGCTAATCGAAAATATCTTGTAAACATACTTTGTTATTAGCTGCTAATTGGCAACGCGAGTTCTTGGTAAATAACGTCGTAATCGTCTGTAGAAGGAGGCTGAGGGCGAGAGAACTCCATGGTAGAACGTACGACGCGATTATTCTCATTCCGAAACGATGATATGATAGCAAGGGAGGGAAAAGGAAAGACGGAATTGGAATGATCAACGTAGAAGGAGATGGAAATATCCTCGAATTTTTCTCTCTTCGTTATTGACAACGACAAGGCGACGACTTTAGAAACGAGATTTCCACGTCTCTTTCTTCTCGTACATCGAAATAAGAGACGTCGAAACGGAATGTCATCGACGATGGAATGCGGTATCTAATTTTAGTTTCCCCCTTTCCGCTTCGAGGCATTCGTACCTCGACGATGGTTCTATACTCATTTCGTCGCATCCAATTAACGGGATAGCCGCCGGTTGATTAAAAATCCGGCATGTCGCAAGATTCGAGGGTGCAGAGATCGAGAAATTCTTAACGTTCGAGGAGCGACTGTCGCTTCCAAGTTGAAGAAGTTGCTCCGATCTTTCTAAAAATCTTAATACATAATACTATTATACTAAAAATGAATAGAAATCTTGATAAATCTATCGACATAAAATCCTGTTCTCTATTAAATCAAAGATATATGGTATATTGTTACGTAATAATCGATTATATTGCGATAATATTAGTGCAAGATCATGTCTGGGTTCAATGTTTCGCATATTTTCGATGTGAGTTCGTGTGGCGCCCAAATATCGAGCTTCTTTTCATATCCAGCTTTTCTTAAACGATTCAAGTCTGTTTTATGATCAATGTTTAGATTCAGAGCAATGCCTCGAGTGCTTACTCGACATTTCCAGAGACATTCCCAGAGATATGCGACCCTAAAGCCATCCGTGCATAAAAACATGTAATACTTTTTCCAACCAAATGAACGATTCCAACAGATCGCGTTATCATCTTGATCGAAGTGATATTGCAAAAAGTATCGAATTTTCTTGGTGATTTCACTCGTGTTTAAATAGTTATAACTTTTGACTGCAATCACCAATTTTAGTGGCTGTTATTTTAAAATGTGCTCTGAAACATAACCTTTCAAACGCCGCTTGATACAATACGATTTGATTCACAATTCCAGAGATATGCGACCCTAAAACCATCCGTGCATAAAAACATGTAATACTTTTTCCCCAATCTAATTTTTCTCGACGTCGATGAAGGGAATAGGAGAGGAAGGGCGGAAAGGTGAAGTTCTGGCTAAGCTGAAGTTCGCGGAGCGAAGTGAAAGATTTCAACCGATACGGACGCGCGTAGGGAACAATGGAGGACAGTCGGCGAGCAAAGCAGAGTAAAGGTATCTCGCGTTTGGCTCGAGTTTCTTAAAACCCACGATGGTAAGCCCTCGACGGCCTCGAGGAAACGAACCTACAGAACATAACCGTATAAAATATCTTACTTGCACGCGACGTACTTACTCGCAAGCTGTAACGCTATCGCGTTGCGGGCGTATAATATTCGCGCGATGATACAGCTCGAGGATTCCTTTTAGCTTCCTTCGGCTTCCTTTAGAGTCGAGACAAGCCAAGGGAGGTCTGCGCGAGCGGACGCTTAGACGGCGATTGCTTCGACCCTTCGTCGATCCATAAAGCGTTTTTTTTCCTTCTTTTGCGAATTTTTATCTTCTCGTTTGTATCACATTTTCGAGCCAACGATTTTTTCGAAGTACGTATTGGAAAATCGATCGAAAAGATCGTCTCTTGCGATCTCTACGATGTTTCTTCTTCTTTGCCTCGATTTTGGAAGTCCAAGTTTCGTAGAGATCATTTTTTAAATTCATCGTCCTAATGAGAGTCTATTCGTTTATTCGAAAACGAAACTTCGTCGACCAATGAAAATAAAACTGTTTTTCCTTCTTTTGCGAATTTTTATCTTCTCGTTCGTACTCCGTTTTCGAGTCGACGATTTTCCTGGTTTACGTACTCAAAAATCGATCGAGAAGATCGTTTCTCGTGATCTCTACGATATTTCTCCTTCGTTGTCTCAATTTTGGAATTCTAAGTTTCGCGCAGTAAACGAAAAAAATCGTTTTTAATAGTTTTTGAAATTTCTCGCAAAAGAAAATAATAATAGCTAAGATGGACACTGAAATTATTTTCCTTCTCGAGGCCGTTCGAGAGAAAATCGGCGCTGGTGCCTCTTTCACAACCCTTACGTCTTTCATTGCTCTCGAGCATTGCTTCGAAGGAGCGCCGTGCGAGTAATGCCGGTCGAGGACACTCGCCTTCAACGCTTACTGACAGCGTCGATCCGACAGACTGAAAGTACAAGAGACGCTATTGGCATCGAGACTTCCACTCGAATCGCGTCGAGGCGTTCGCGCGTAAGAAGACGAACGTCGAGGCCCGCGACGAGTCGGAGAGCGCGAAGAAAAAATATTCCTCCGCGCCCTAGACGTTACGACTATCGATTAACGTCGATAATATCGTTAAGAGGAAATCGACCGATTTTATTTTTCTTTGAGCTCGTTACGAAAGACTCGGTCGTAATTTTTTTTTGTCTCTTTCTTTTCTCTAATTTTCTTTCTAAATAAATAAATTATAATGAAATTATTATGAAATTTGTAGAAAATTTGTTATTAACTACAAATTTCATTCGCGACGACCTAATACGATACATTACGTACAAAAAAGAATTCTTTCAGGAAAAAATCCGCTACTTGGCAACTCGGTTGCAAGTTCAATCCATTAACCGCCAATGTCCCTTTTTCGGGACAAATTTTCAAAATTCAAATCCAAAGTTGATTAGTATGAATATTATTATGCAGTTAATTTAATCTTCTTTTTATATTTTTAAATTGCGTCGGGCAATGGGTCAAATAAAAATGAAACAATTTTAGAAAACAATTTAAAATTATAGAAAATATCGAGTTGCGTTCTGCGTAGGTTCTTTCAATTTTTAACGATAGAAGATCCATAGTCGCGTTTCTGGCTCGTTTGTCTTCCGTTCTGAGTTCACACGCGGATATCAACGTCGTTCGCTATCATAGGTCGCAAATCCTGGGTTTTACGTTAGACCTTAAGATGGCCGGTAGGCAGAGATGCGCCATGAGATACGACACGTGCACGTATGCCTCGCGACTCGACCCCATGCTGTCTTGATCGAGAGAGAGGAAACTGCCTCGTTCCATGCATCGACAAGTCATAGACGTCGTCGAAACACTTTCGAAAGTGTTTAACGTTTTTCTCGGCGAAGACGCGCCATAATAATCGTTTAAAATTCCTTCGGTGTCGACGAGAATCCTTTTCCTTCCTTTTCTTCATTTTTCTATCTGTTTCTACTCGCACGACATCTACGTTTTCTTCCGTTTCGTCGATGTCATCGAGGTTCTTTGGAACCTCGTTAAGACGAGACTTCCGTAAGCTGCGTTCACACCGAATTCGCAGACGAAAGAAATATTTTTTTAAGACATCGATGCTTATAAAGCCATACAGTCGCTTAACGAAATGAAAATTCTAGATCGAAAGAGAAAAGACTGCCTCGTTTGATACATCGACGAGTCATTGACGTCCTCGAAATACGTTTGAAACAAATTTAACGTTTTTCTAGACGAAGACGCGCCGTAATGGTCGATTAAAATACAGACTTGAAATTTTCCTTTTCTTCATTTTCCTATCTGTTTTTATTCGCATCATCGAAGTTCCCTTCCCTTCCGTCGACGTCATCGAGACCTCGATAAGCTGCATCCACACTGAATTTACAGACGATAGAAAAATTTTTCTCGAAGCTTGTGACGACGTACAGTCGCTTAACGAAATGAAAATTCGTACGTCGTCGTTTACGAGGATTCCGTGTCATCGAGGTCCTTTGGAACCTCGTTAGGACGAGACCTCGATTATTTGACTCCACGTCGATCGAATCAACCATTTTTTCTCCTTCGAAGACATCGATGCATGTAGCGTCACCCAAGTATCTTCGACGTTCTTTTGGAAACGTGCCGCGTTTCCACAGGATTATCGCCTTCTCTCTCTCTCTCTCTCTCTCTCTCTCTCCTCCTTCCAGTCGCGAGAAATTCCAGAAATTCGAAGAAACACCGAGTCGTAAAATCCAGCCGCTTAACGAAATGAAAATTCGCGCGTCGCCGTTTACGAGGATTCCTCTCCGTTGTTGGCATCCGACTCGACTCTTCCTTCTCTCCCTTCCGGTCTCGGACGGTCGTTTCATCGGAATCTGGATAGCTAGCTATCCGCGATATCGAGGAATCGAACGCGAAAGAGGAACGGACGAAGAAGAATAAAGAGCGAAGGAAGGACGAAAGCGACATTCTTGTTCGTTGCATCGCGATTCCCTACGTACGAACGACCGACACGTAAAACATTTCGTTTCGTTTCTCTCTTGTAAATATGCATTAAATGTTAAAATATAAAAGTTGTAATATAATATTAACTAATATATTATATTATTTATTTAATTTATATAATCTATATAACGTAATATAACATAATATTATAATAAAAGTTACGACATATATAAATATAATATTTGTGAGCGTAATCGTTTTAAGCTAGAGATAAGAAATTCTCCAAAAGCGCTACAAGACACCTAGAGTTGCAGTTTCGTCCGCGCGAAAGGGTTAAAATCAACCGATCTCCTAAACCTGACGACTAGTTTCTGCCGCGACAATATCGAACGAAGCGCTAAGTCGTGGCGGGCGTCGGTTGCCCCACGATTGGCTCCTTCATTACTCTACCACTCCTGGTAATTTGCCGGTACCTCGTAAATGGTAGACGCTCTCCAGGAAATTGTGACGTTCTTTTGGCACGACGCAGCATCATTTTTTCAAAGTACATCCTGGGCTTAATGCCAGCGCGGACCACCTGGCGCAATTCACGGCGAGTCCGTTCGTTACGACCCTTGTCGCTAATTAGCATCTTCCGTATTGCTATCGCGGTCTACTAGCACCGGCTCGTCTCTCACCGCCGGCGAAACTGCCGGCGCTCCTTGTCCATCCTACCAGCTCTCCTCTCTTCCACGGTCCTCCTTCCACTTATAACTGGGTACGAGCGCATCGAGCGCGCCTTATCTCGTCTCGTGGATCGAGGAGGACGCACCTTACGCGGTCCATCGAATAACACGCCTCCGGTGCGCGTACGCCGGCTATGGACGGAGGCCAAACGCCTCGGCGCTGCCAACGGGGAACTCGAATTTTCGCGCGGAGTCAAATTTGTCGTTGGATTGAAATCGATTGGCTCAGGATTCGTCCTGATCTCGTACCTGGTCGTGCAGATTGTATCAGGGGAACCGTAAGTATCGAAAATGGCGAAGACCGTTTATTTGTCAAAGAAACCTCAAATGCTGATCAACGAAATAGCCAGCGAAGTTGTTCGATTCTCTTTTTAAAAAATCTTTAAAATAAAATAAAATGAATTCTTAAGATCGAATAAATTTTGATCACTCGCCGGCAGAGCTAATATATTTCAGATAACCAGATAAGACGAGTGCCAATGCTTGGGATTAGGCTAGTTGTGACGACATGGCCGAGACGATGCGATCAGTCATAGCTATAGGTCGGGGAAGATATATGAATGCAGTCAGTTAGAGCCAAAGAATCGGAGCGAGTTAGAAAAAAGAAAAAGAGTCAGGCTGTCACTCGGTCGTTGTGGCTGCGGTTGTGGTTATTATCGTTGTTGTTGTTGTAATAAAGACTGTAGACTTTTGCGTGTTGAGAGTAGATAGTAGTGGTTCAGTGTTGCATTGCGTGGCATTGTTAAGTAAATACTGTGACTATCGATTAACCGTGTGTGTAACCCACTCCTAAATCCTCCCAATTGCGCAATATTAATAACGATAGTAACGATGAGAAAGAGGATTTTCTTGAAAGTTGCTGGAAGGAAATAGCTTCGATCTCGCGAATGTTCGCGAAGTTAGGAGAGTCGGAGTGACTTCGAAGAATGTACGGGACAAAATGGAAGCACCGTTGCGAATTATAACGTCTTAAAATGGCGGACGGAAGGTTGTACGATCGCGTTTGGACGGAACGAAGGACAGATCGCTCGCGTTACTTCGAAACGCGGTAAGAACGAACGGAAAGATTAGCAAGCGATACGCGAAGGTAGTCGCGGGACTTCGGTAATCTAACGATTTCTCTCGTCACGATAAAGGGCAGCGAAAACGGCGCTCTTTATCGTCGTCGCTACGTCGGATATGAGGAAAGTTTCGCTCGAGTTTCGTTGCACGAAAGAACTTTTAAACCGCGTCGGTGTTCAACGTTCATTTAGGCAAGGGATTCCGCGAGTTATAACTTTCAAACTTTCGTGAAGAGTGCGCCGGCGAGAGGGAGGGGGAAGCTTTTAATTCGATTCCGCGATTATTACTTAAGAAATTTGACGAGAGCCGTTTCGCGATTCACGCGCTCGTTGATACGTCGATCAAAGAAGAGAGAGAGAGAGAGTCACGCGTTCGTCTGTGCTTTTTTCATTACGGAAGTCACGAGCTCTTCTAGAGCGATCAAAAGCTCAGGAAAAGATCAATTTTTATTTATCATGGTACAAAAGATTAACAATTATTTTATATCAGAGGGAACAGGATTTTTTCTACTAATCTGTATCCATACGCGGTGAATAACAATTCACAAAGAAGGAAAGAAAAGTTCAAAAACGATGAAAATTATATTTTATGACCTTGAGTAACAGTTTTCCTTTTGACGAAGTTGAATTTTACACTGGAAACGTCGGCAGAAGAGAGTCAATGTACGTTTTATTACTTATTGCGTATAATTTATTATATAAATTATAAACGTACCTGCGCTTCGTAATATTTATAGAAATAATTACACGAAGATGGAATAAAATTTCTATCGAATCGCTGATAGAAAATTAATCGTTCGTACTTCAAGAACGGCTTAGAAGAAATCGCGCTTCGACGCGCGATAAATACCTTTCGTCGAGTATAACTTCGATTTTGCTCAAATTTGCGACGTACTTCGCTCGACAGGCAATCAACCGAACGGCTGGACGAAGATAGGCCTATTAAAAAAAAAACCATCAGTCCCATTCGAAACCGCGCTCGCGCTCGCGCCGAAGATAACTTTGCGTCTCGACGACAGTGCGCGATCCTCTCGTTCGCGATTACGTCCCGTCGATATCGTACGCGCGATCATGATTTCTTCCGGCGTCGTCAAACCCTCGAGATAATCTCCATCGACGACTTCGATTAATATTGAATTAATTAAAAACTATCGACTAGCGACACGTCGCTTATCTCGACGATTCCTTCGCGAGGAAGAAGAGAAAAAGAAGAAAAAGAAAGAAAGAAAAACGGATAAAAACGGAAGCACCGTGTCGCAATTTTTTTTTAGGCTAAGTCGAACACCCACCGTCGTAGAAAGAAGGATTCGTCTTCGAAGGATCGATCCTTCACGAAGAGAAAGAAGAAGAAGAAAGGCGGATAAAACCAGAAGCGCGGAAGGAAGGGAAATCGACAAAAGAGCGAAATCAAAATCGCCGAGTGGCTTTTTTCAAGGCAAAATCGATCCTCCACCGTCGTTGAAAGAAGGATCCATCCTGGAAGGATCGACGGTAGGCTCGAGTTACGTAACGGAAAGGGAAGACCGCCTCGAGAAAGAGCCAACAGTTCGATGTAATTAGTATTTTGCAAATCATACCGCGAGGGATTAACGTTCGCACTCACGGTGTGGACAGGCCATAACTCGAGACGTTAACGAGGCAACGTCGGTCGCTTCACTTTCCGCGGCTATTTGCATCGTCTCCTTCTTTTTGAGATTTCCTAACCTCGTCTCGCCTTCCTTCTCTTCCTGCTTCTGTATCCTCTTATGCTTCTTGCCCCTTCTTCGAATTTACCCTCTTCTTCCTTCCTTCCTCCCTTCCTGCCTTCCCCTCGTCCTAGTCTCGGTGCGCGTGCGCCTTTATGACGCATCGGATGCTCCTAACGAAGTGAAACTCGCCGCTTTTAATTAATGGGGCCGCTTGGGCGTTGATCGAACGCTTTAGAACTGGTCGCCCTGTTTATCGAACAAACGAGCTTATTCAAGTAACGCCGATGCGCGGCGCCGCGCACCAATGTCTTCCATATGCCCTTACGCATCGCGCTCCAGTTATTAATGTTGGCATCTATATCCGTTCCTCGACGTGCAACCGCAATTACAACCGGGAAAAAGGAGAGTCGCTCTCTCTTTTTCTTTCTCGTCTACTTTTTTTACCCCCTCGTTGGACTCTCGCGAGAACCTCGCCGATTCCACGTCGATCCACGAAAGTCCAACGTCGCGTCGAACCTGTCGGTGGATCTCGATTCGTTTCCACGAAGATTCTGGTTTTTTCAGAATTTTTTTTAATTTTTTTCTTATTCTTCTTATTTTTCTTCCTCAACGGTCCAGGCGAGTTTACGATCCGTCGTTAACGATTTTATTCCTGGCGTTACCGCGTGGCGATTTAACGAGAATACCGCGATATATCATCGATTTCGTCTTTAACGAATATAAGATGGCGGTGAACGCTTTGTGTCACGTGGTAAGCGAAATAATCGATCGAGATGAGAATAACGTTTCGACGTTGCCTTCGAGATTCCTTTGAATCGTCGTTTTACACTCGTCGTTAAACCGATCTGTTTCTTGCTCGTTTCTCGCCGCGGCGGGTTCAGGAGAAGCTTGCTCGATTCGCGATTGCGAAATGGTACCGCGTGCGAACCTTTAACCAGTTAAGTTCAACGTGTATACTCGTCGCGAAAAATCTGAAATATTTGCTTTTAATAAATAATAAATAATAGAAATTTAATATAATCGTAAATAATCGCGTAATAAATAATAAAAATATAAGAAAATAAAAAATAAATGCTAAAAGTCATGGCTTGATTTTTTAAAACTAAATTCCACGTTTAGGTAGACCACAATTATTTCGACGCAACGAAAGGAATTGTGAAGTAATAAACAACGTATCGGCAGGATTAATAATTTTAAGATGTCTGGCAAGTAAAAAGTTCGAACGAAATATCACGAGTTAGGCTCGTGCTTATTCTTTATGGCCCAAATTCTTTACCACGAAACTCATTGGTTGTAGGCCAAAGGGTTAATCGTCGATAGTGTTACAGAAATTCTTGAGTCGTTTTAAAAATTTCTAATGAACAACGTTGCGAAGAATTTTTTTTCATAGGATTTTTTCAAATCGAGTCACGAAGTTGACTCGCAGTCCACGTCGATCGTCCGAGAACGAGAGCTTCCGCTAGAGCGGAAAGGACAGTTCGAGCTATTGGGAACACCCTCACGTTCTCGATGATATCGTCGATACGACTCTTCTTCTTCTTGCTATTGTTGTTCTTCTTCTTCTTCCTTTAGCGTCGAGCGGTGCGGGAAGATAACGCACGTTCCGGCGCGTATTTCCGGCGAACCGCGTGTTGGAACGCGAATCGCGTCTAACGTGGGTGTTTCCGCAACCCCGTGGTGTATGGTGAAAGGAAAGGTCAGTTGGATTTATGAGTGTACGAAGGAGAGTACGCGGAAAGACGCGGAAGAAGCTGAAGAGACCAAAGAAGACGAGGAAAAAGACGAAGAAGAAATAGCGGAAGAAGCTGTAGAGCCCAAAGAAGAAGAAATAGCAAAAGAAGTTGAAGAACCCACAAAAGAAGAAGAAGACGACGAAGAGGAAATAGCGGAAGAAGTTGGTGGACCCAAAACAGATGAAGAAAACGATGAATAAGAAATAGCGGAAGAAGTTTGGACCCAAAGAAGATGAAGACAACGAAAAAGAAATAGTGGAAGAAGCTAAACAGCCCAAAAAAGAAGAAGAAGATAAGAAGAAATACCGGAAGAAGTTGGAGGACCCAAAGAAGAAGAAAAAGAAGAAGAAGAAGTAGAAGAAGACGACGAAGAACAAATAGCGGAAGAAGTCGAAGGATCCAAATAAGAAGAAGAATAGTGAAATAAAAAAAAAAGAAGGGGAAGGACGAATAAACGAGGAATATCGAGAGAAGAAGGAAGAATCGTAATCACGGTTGGGTACGAGTTACACGGTATCGCGCACGGAGAATTAATGATTCGCGTCTACGTCGTCGTTACGAACCGAGAAAGCCTTCCCAATTTTTTTCCCGCTGGTCGTTCCGCACCTTCTTCCGACACTCTCGATACCAACGATCTCTTTGCACCGAGCGAGAGAGAAACGACGTGCCTAGGCGTGTACGCGCCTAGAAAGAGCAAATGCGCGCGGAGAAAGAGAAAGAGATCGAGTGAGAGAGAGGGAAAAGGCGAGGAAGAAGGGCACGAGGGTCGACCAAACGTCTTCTCCGCGAGATCTTCGCGAGTTCTCCGCTCGTTGGAGCGAATCACTCGGTCCGATAACGCTTCTCGCTTCCACGTTGGCCCAAGATCGTGCTGGTAGCCTTCTCGAGAAGCGTTCGACTTGACTGGAGAACGATTTCCAAGAGTTCGCTCCATCGGCTGATAAGTTCTCGGTCTAAAATCAATGCCCGGTAATGCAAAACATAGCCTACACCTTCCTTTTTGATATCTTTAGAGTGTCAACGCTAAACTTTTCGATCGTTAACGGTATTCTCCACAATCGCCTGGTTTATATCGCGTGCAGCTTTTGCAGCGTTATTACCAAGTTTACACTCGTATAAAAAAAATTACACGAATATCGCTTGAATTCGTATCCTTACGAAATTTAAAACGAATGACAAGATGGAACTCTTTTAAAAAAATCTTCTTTATTGAGACGCGACTCTGGGAATGGACGGTACGACTATAAGCGAGATTATGCCAAAAACAAAAGCATTACGAAAACAGGAAGGCAATCGTTCGCGTGTACAAAAATCCAACATTTCATATGCACCAACCTAATATTACTATACATTGTGCTTTTTCCGTTGGTTTCTTCCAGAACCTCTCGAATCAACAAAACGTTCGTTGTTATAATTTCGAAGTAATAAAAATAAAAAAAATTAAATTTAAATAAACCGCGCCTATTCCAATCGTGATGAAATCATCGCCACACGTTTCTTGCCGAAGTTAGGCGGCCATCGCCGCGGAAATAGGAACGATGTCGTAGCCGCGCTCTCATCAAGAGACACTGGCATCAAGGCGGCGCGTGGGTGAAATTCGATGGGGAATCATAAAAGATCCCGCGGGGTCCGAGGCACCACCGACGTCCAGTGGTGCATCGTTAAATGTTCTAACTATAACGCGAGGCGTACCGTACGCTCGTTCTCGTCCTTGTCCTCGTCCTCGTCGTCGAGCAGGGCGCGGTCCTTGAGATTACTCGCGAGGAAGGACAATTTTACGACGAGTCCGCGGAAAGGCGCATAGATCGTCGGTGCATCGCGGCGAACGCTCGCGGAATCCGACGATAAAAGTTATATCCGTGGTTCGAGGGCTCGCGCGAGTAGATAAAATTAACAACGGCGTTAGCGGGGAGATAAGCAAGCTGAGGGAAGAGATGGACGAGCGATGGAAGAAAAAGAGAAGGAAGAAGAATGGGAGAAACGGAAGGAGAAGAGGAAAAGAAGAAGAAACGAAGAAGATCAAAAAAAGAAGAAGAAGAAGAAGGAGAAAATGAAGATGATGAAAAGAAGAAGTAACAGAAGATGAAAGAAAGAAGAAGAAGAAGAGGAAGACGATGAGAGGGTGTAGGAGAAGGACGAAGAGGAGGCGGTTAGATTCTACCCGGGCGCGTAACAGGTGCCAAGCCAGAAGAAGAGATTTTTATTGTCGGCCGATCGATACTAATCAATGATCCAACGAGATGCAGCTGGCCCGTGGCCATAAACGTCAGTCGAGAAAGTTGTAAAATCGTGGATTTATACCTTTTGCCATCCTTGACGAGGACTCGCCTCTTCTCTTGCCTGGCTTGGCATACCAAACGAACGTCGCGAACGATGTCTCTCCTCTTCGCGCCGATTCTGTACCGCCTGTTCGTTTCTTGCGCCGTTTCGACCGCGCGCTCTACGTGCGTGCGCGAGTTTTTTGTCCCCTCCCCCCTCTCTCCTCGGCTCGTACCTTGGCTCCTTGTTAATCTCCGAGCGTAGGTACGAAGGGCGCGACGCCGATCGAGGGACGATCGAGGTCGTTGTCTGACGCTAAGTCGGCCGAGGGATCGAGGAATCGTGGCGCGACAGGAGTCCGATCGTTAACGAACGAGGCTGCGCGACTTATAATCTCCGACGAACGCGAAAGATGGCGAAAAGATCGAAATTTGATCCAACTGGAGAAAAAAGGTGTTCGCTGCTGGTTTACTTGGATATTTTTTGTTTGTTTTGTTTAAAAAGAGGGGAAACGTCTTTACGCACACCTCTAAAGACATCAAAGGCATGCCCAAGGGTAGTGTGCACCTAAAACTCCCTGTTCTGTACTTCCTATTATGATATTTCACGAAACTTTGTCCTTGCACGCGAGTAGCTCTGACCACCGTGCAAGAAATACAACACTTCCGGGTTACTGCTACTTCTGGTTTATTTGAATTTAGTTTGGGGTAAATCGATTCTCGAAATTGTCTCGATCGATGTCGTGGGTGTTGAGGATATTTCGTACTTTTCCGATGTTTAGGCTCTGAGAGCCTTCGGACGCCTAAGAACGAACGCTCTTGGTATCGAGTAATGTATGAGAATTCGATTTCATTTTTGGCAAAAATGTCAAACCTCCATTATCACCTTGCTTTTTATAATCGTGCCCATAATTATGAAAGTGGTCTAAGTCATATATTTCTTGTTTCGAGATATTCGAGACTTCCATAATTAACACTAAATGAATTCCATATAATGTTGAAATTACAATCACTCTCTAATGGTTTATTTTTGACAATATCGTAAAAATTACATTGAGTTAATTTAGTTTAAAATAATGCGGTTTGAAAAAAATGATAATCTCATTTTTTTTTAAATTTTGACTTAGACCACTTTCACAATTATGGGCACAATTTATCAAGAAGCACGCCTTCGTCCTTTCCTTGATTCTTCGGATGTCTAAGGGCGAATTCTCTCACTCTTGAGTACGACGTAAGAATTTGAATACGTTTCTGGAAAGAACGTCGAACTTCGACGTCCACTTTGCTCTTCTTAGTTTATCGAGAGATTCACCCCTATAAAAAAATCACGAATCTATCTCGGCCGATGACGTCGACATTGCGAATACTTCGTCCTTTCCCCAATGTTAAGACTCTTCGAATACTTAAGGGCGAATTCTCTCACCCTCGACTGCCA
>JAITYT010000729.1:27248-40209 GCA_025433975.1 Liostenogaster flavolineata
ATTTTGAACCTGTTAATCGAGGAATTTTTTTTTTCGTTTATTTATATAATAAGCGAGACGTATTTATACGTCCCGCTCGGTTAACAGGTTAATAGTTTTGTGAGGTTCATTTTTAATTCTTTTTTGCGGATAATAAATAATTCATGAAGAATTATAACGGCTACATACCCAATCGAAGAAGAAGTTAATGCATTCTATTATAGTTAATGCACTTTAAATCAGTCGATCCAAGTTGGCTCAACCTGTATCATTGGAAATCCTCGAATGCTCGGTCGAGTGTTCACGTAAGAGCGAATCGTTCTCGGATGATAACAGGGCGCTTCGTTCCAGCCCAGTCGTTCCGTTCGATTCCCGTGTCGAGTGTGTGTCATTCGATCGTACGATGTCGATGGAGAACGAAGAAGGAAAAGGGAAGAAGCGGTAGCATGCGAGGTACACTGGCTCTCGCCTACATGCCGGGGTCACACGATGGACATTAAGATTTCTCGTGACGCCGTTAACCACTTGTTCGTCCTGGCCGCCTGCCTGGCCGCCTCGATCGACGCTCTTCCTTCCATCGGACGATCCTTCTTCTCCCGACCTACCCGAAGCTTTCTTCCCGATCGATACTCCTCTACCGATTTCTAGACACGATCTTTCCTTTCCTTTTGTTCCTTTCCTCTCCTAGACCTGGACGAGAACCTCTCCGTTCGATACTGTTATTTACGATAGATTGTTCGGAAAGTCATTTCGTTCTTTTTAACGAAAAAGCCTTGTTTTTTAATGTTGATTTTATGAAAAACTGTTGGGAAGAAACGAAGTTACTTTCGGAACAACTTAATGTTAATATTATTTATTATAATTACAATAATACTTTAATGCCAGTACTAATGCTATACATTCCATTGACAGTCTTCGATAGTACCCACTTATTCATTTTTTCCACCTTTCCAATTGTAGAATGGTGTCGCAAATTTTTCAATGCAACACTGCACTTTTCGAACGTTAACGGTATTCTCCCCAAACGCCTGGTTTATATCGCGTACAGTTTTTGCAGCATTAATACCAAGTTTATACTCGTGTAACAAAATTATACGAATTATCCAAGATTGGCTGTCCATTGTCTACAGTTCAACAAACAATGGAAATTATTTTGTTGATTAGTATTTAAGATTTCTTTAATAAATGAATGGTTTTCTCCTTCAACCAAATTTTGATACAATATCAAATGATAATTCTTAGTAATCTTTTTTACCACCTGTAGTCGACACCAATAACGAAGGGGTTGATTCAAAATGGACCGAACTTCTCTATAGACCCGATATATCGCACACATATCGGGTGTTCCGATCGCAGTGATTATCCACTATGAAATATCGAGTTGGCAACTTAGTGATTACAGATTTTAAATAAAAAAAAGAAATTTAACTAAACTAACTGAATTAAAGGAAGAAGTCCGAACAATATCGAAACAATATAGGTTAGGTGCTTTGAACACGTTGGCAAAGCAAAATATTGTGTTAAGACCATCCATTGACAAAATCCGCTGGTTGCCAGCCCAATAAATCACGAATCGACGTCGATCGTCTCCAGTATGAATCTCGCGACGCTCGAGCGTGTCTTCGTCGAAGATTTGGTAGCGCGTGCCGGTCTCGCGCTTGACCGGTCTATAAACCAATCCCGGGAAATCAATTTTATGGATGGCAATAAAGCGCAGCCATAGGAAGGCGTCGGTAGTGATTTACGAGTCGGCTATGGGAATATATTCCACGAAAGCATCGAGTGTCTCGCGATTGGTCAACGAGTTGGTTCACCGACGCGAGGAAACGCGGGAAAGCAAGGAAACAACAAATCGCTCGGGGCGAACGCTTGGACACCGACTCTACCGTCGATGAGTCGAAGAAGATATCAAGCGCCGGGCTTTTGTACGTTTATCGCTCTGGCTCGTTCCTAACAAGAGCCTTCGAAGTTTACGCGAGACGATTTATGAATACCTTTAAACGTTCCCGCTAAATTCGCCTTAACCCATTGACTGCCAACCACGAGATATCTCGTAGTGAGTGCTGCAAGTTTAGATTGGTTACGAATGGCTGCTTGAGTTAGGAATTATTAGAAAGGACGAATGAAAAATGTATATAGTGTAGAGGACATATTATAATACTTATCAATTTTTATTATTAAAATTATTGTTAAAACTATTAAAATTATAACTTAGACGATTAGATCGTAAGATCATGTTTTCTTTAAAATAAAACCGTGGCGTCCAGGGCAAGACGCGCTTAATTTGCGTGGCAGTCAATGGGTTAACCTCGCCCGGTCGCGCTTGGATTCGAAATGACCCACGCGAAGGCTGCGGAGTCTTCGTTAATCTTTACATCGACGGATACGAAGCGCGCGGTAGGTCGAAGGGCAGACGGTAATCCGGAAATGCAAGACGCGTCACGCAATATCGGTATGGTTGATCTGTACGCGTACGTGCGCGCGCGCTCACGCACACACCAAAGCGACGTTTCGCATGGGCACGACTCTCGTAAAGATACTTTTCCTATTTTTTCGTAGGAAGAAAAGGCAATTGGAAGTGATTTGCGATTATTTGAAGTCTAATGGCGGTGTTGGCGAACGCAGCCGCGCGTTTGTCGTTCCTGTTGTTGCACGTGGGCGGATGATCGATGTTGCTTTTGAGCGTCCATAACACGCCTTACGAAATCTCCCTTGACCAAGCGAGAACGATCGTTCGATTTGCCTGTGCCGAGCTACGACTGGGGAAAAGAAATACAAGAGGTACTGTTCTACGTGTCCCGGACAATCTAGAGAGTCCACTAAAAGCTTACGGAACGTGTTGCGATACTCATCTTAAAGTCGCGACGTGTCGCGATCGATCTGCGACGTCTACGTTTTCTTTTCTTTTTTTACGATCGATGGTAGGTGTTTCCTTCGTGTTTCGAATCTTTTGGAAGACTTTTCGTCGTTTCGCACGAATCTTACTCCCTTGGGTTTTTAACACCAGGTTCCGCCTCTTCGGTGTCCAAACATTGAATTTCGCGTGTTTCAATGAATTAAAATCAGCAGCATTCGAGAAGTAAAGTATACCGCATTTTTTGTCCATTTGGTGCTTTTTCGAAGAATATTACAATAAAGTATACATTGGTCTGCACGATCGACTCCTTTCGTATATAAAAAAGTGCGATACTTTTTCCCCAACCTAATATTTCTTGTAGTCCACGACAGATTTGAGTTTTGTTTTCGCTCTCGATCAATGTGAAACGTTCGCCATTTATGCCGAACGAATGATTGAAACGGTTCGCTAGTCGGTTTCTCTTAGCTTGCCAAAATTGTAAAAAAAACTTGTGCGTTTCTCGCAAATTCTATTTCATGTTCTTTCAATGTAATATCTTCAATTTCCTTAAAATAAGTTGCCCTAATCGTTCCGCGAAAAAAGAAACGCGTTGCTAACGTCAAAGTGGGAGATCTCCCCGATCGGTGACGCACCAGCTTACCTTAAAGTGGGGAGATCTCCCCGATCGATCGGCCGAGTGTTAAATTCGCGCGAAATCATCGATAAGCGCGGGGATAATTCTAATTTCTCGACGTCTCCGACGATAAACGAGCGATACCGCTTCGTAAATAGGCGAACGAACGATCGTCGTAAAGTGGAAGGAGATCGTAAAGGCTTTGTCATTTTTCCAACGGAAGAGTATCCCTCCTTACTCTCGCGGAAGATTTTTATTCGCTAGCCTCGGCGAGCTATAATCAGTATCCGGTTAAATAGCGCGACAGATTGGAATGCAACATCTGCTTGATTATACTTCCAATGTCTAACAGCGTGCAATTATATTTTCTTTGGTGCGTTTCTCTTGGCTGGCATCGCACGGCATAATCATAACATACAGCGACGCGTACACGCGTACGTACGTATTCGTCATCCCATTCAGTTTCTCCCCTTGTACATTTTCTTTTCCGTCGTACGACTCTTAATCCTCCGTGTCAGCTTGCGTATTTCAGGTAACGTGCCGGCATTAACATATGCACTTCGATGAATGATAGTCACGTGTTCTGCCAATGTCTACCGTTTCTCATAAATAGCACGCGGCGCGCGGCAACACACTTTCCTTGACTCGCCTTCGCCTATCTACCTCGTCTAACTCGCGACTTCCTTCGATAACCGCTGGAGTTGGAATTCGCTTTTGCTTTGTCTGGGATCTTTGGTCTTGATTTGGTCCAACAAAGACATTTTTTTTTAGAGTGGAAGGACAGAGACGATTCAAATTGGTTAGCACCTAAGAACCAAATTCAATCTCCTCAGCCAACCTAACTGTTCCGTTTATTTCTTCGACTCTTCTCAACTCCGAGAATCCTTGGTTTCCTAAAGGTTCGTCCGGGAAAAGTGACCAAACTTTAAAATTCTATCGTAATGACAATTACCATAACTGTGGTCATTTTGCTGTCGCCAATTGGAGAGTCGATGTGTTGTAAAGCAAAATGTCTAGTCTTGCTAGCTACCGAACGAATCGACTCGACTCGTGTTCGTCTACCAACTTCGTGTACTTCATCCAACTCGCCATTTTCTTCGACATCCGAGCTTAAACTCATTTCCGGAATAGCAAGAATAACGGCTATCCAAACTGGCTGTCCAAATCACCTAGAAACTAAATTCAATCTTCTCAGCTAGCCCAACGAACGATAACCATTGCCTGGAGTTACATTCGTACCGCGTTCGTTCCTTCGTTTAGTAATGCTTAAACCTCGACCTACGCGCGCCCCACCTACTCGCACACGCGCGTGATACCTGTACACTTAACTGATCCGACTCCTCTCGACGCCAAGAATCCTCGTTCTCCTGAACGTTAACCCAGGAAAAAATGACCAAACTTTCAAACTCCGAAACTCCATCGTAACAGCAATTGTCCCAATATCGTCGCCTTCCAATAGCCTATTGGAGAGTCGGAGTTGCCATCGAGCAAAACTTCGCGTCTTCCAGCCAACCGACGAAGGAATCGAAGCTGGAAGGGAGAAGTCGATGATGGAGACGATGACGACAAGACCGAGAAAAAGTACGAGGATTGTTTCGACGTAGCCTTCGACGAAGGAACGTCAAAGGTGTCAGCCTTGGTGGGCCTCTGCTTTTATCGCCCTCTTCTGCTCACCTTACCTTCCTCCACGGTCTTCCTCTTCTTCTTCTTCTTCTTCTTCTTCTTCTTCCTCCTCCTCCTCCTCCTCGGTTCCTAAGAACCGGAGGCCTCGGCATTGTTGGTAGGTGTACCGCCTGTCGCTGGGCACTGATTCATTGCCGCGCCTTGCAATTCATCATTCCACTTCTCGTGTCTCGAGCGTCTTTGCCCTCCCCCTCTCTCTCTCTCTTCCTCTTTCTTTCTTTCTCTTTCTCCACGTGGAAGCGGACCGTTTCGCGCTCGCGCCAATGGTAATCACCATCGTGGCTGGAAAGGAGCCTTCCACCTTTCTCGCGCTTTTATCCCTACTCTCAACTTTTTTCCCATCGTTTTTTCTTCGCCCCCTGCTATCTACCCTCTTGTTCCTCTGTTTGGTCCTCTCGTTTTCTCTCTCTCTCTCTTTTTCTTGTTCTTTCTTACCCCTACGTTCCGACTTTCTCTTTTTCCGTCCATCTTCCTCGTTCGCGCTAATTGCAAGGTTTTAATACAGTTATTTGGCCGGCAGACGTGGGTTATTACCGGTGTTGTAAAGCGGCGCGCGATTTTACGACGACGGCGCCCAGCGACGCTCGACGTCGCTCGCCGCAGGAATATCGAAGGCGATTTTGAGTTTGTCCAGGATTTGGTCGACGTTAACGTCGAATAATTCCTAAATGAAAGTCGTTTGAAAGTCGAAATGTAAAGAGCGAAACGATTCGTCGAGTCCACGCGGAAAATTGGACTTGGATCTGCACGCATTCCTCAAATTAGTGAAATTTTAGGGTAACTAAGTAAAAAGAATAGAACGTAGGAATTTTTGCCTATAATTTCTATTATTAATTTTAATTTTTCACGTCGCGTTAAACCGAGCAAATCTTGAGTTTGTCTCGAGGATTTGATCGACGTTAGCGTCGAATAATTCTTGAATCAAAGTCGTTTGAATTTCGAAATGTAAAGAGCGAAACGATTCGTCGAGTCCACGCTGAAAATTGGACTTGGAAAAGAATGGAGCGAAGGAATCTTTGCCTACGATTTTTGTCGGCGACATTAATTTTTAGCTTGGCGATAAACCGTCGAAAGAATTGCACGTCGAAAAGGCGACGCGATAAAAATAAATATTTTACGATCCGATAATTTCTACACGCGAGACGGTTTCTTCTTTTTCTCTGGCGGAATAACTCGAATCACAAATTTGCAAAATAATCTTTCGTCGGCCGTAACAGTGACGACGCGTGCAAGGAAGAGCTTACGCGAATTGGAAAGTAAAGGTAAGCGCGTAGGTGCGAGATACAAGGACGCGAGGACGAGTTCGAACACGATTTACCGTTAACCTGCCTGTTAAATGAGTATTGTGCAGGCGCGGTATCCGCCGATGCCGGTAATAATTTAAAGCGCGGATAACGAGTGAAGCTGAAACTCTTCCAAGTCAGAGGCGCTTGCTCTGAAGCAACGTTGAATTTCTGACTTCGAGTATGCTCGATACGAGCGAGATAAAAAATCGAGTCGGACGTACGATGTTCGACGTTTTTATCTCGTTTAATGTATTTACAACATCGATTCTTCCTCGATTCATTCATCCACGACGTAGTGAATAATTATCGATCGGTTTGGATGTACGATGTTAGACCGAAGAACGTTTTTATCTCGTTTAATGTATTTACTGCATCGATTCTTCGTCGATTCATTCATCCATAACGCGCTGAATAATTACTTATCGGTTTGGATATACGAAGTTGAATCGACGAACGTTTTTATTTCGTTCGATGTATTTATTATGTCGATTCATTCATCCGTAACTTAGTGCATAATCATTCATCGGTTTGGATATACGAAGTTTAATCGATGAACGTTTCTATTTCGTTCAACGTATTTTACTACGTTGATTTTTCGTCGATTCATTCATTCATAACTTAGTGCATAATCATTCATCGGTTTGGATATACGAAGTTGAATCGATGAACGTTTTTATTTCGTTCGATGTATTTATTATATCGATTCATTCATTCATAACTCGATTACTGACACTCTAAAGATATCGAAGGAACGCGTAGGTTTTTTTTTTGCCTTACTTTTTTTTTTAGAGCGGGAACTTATCAGCCGATGTATTAGTAATTTTCTCAACGTTCTCGTAAACGTATCGTTTTAAATATCGGACGAGCTTGTTCACTCTCCTCCTCTTTCATTGGTTCACAGTTCAGGTGAGTGCCTTAACCGTGTCTGGTTCTTCGAAAGCATCGATCAAAACAATCGAGTACGATTTCAAGAAGGGACGAGTTCAGCAAGAAATTGAATTAATTGCAAAAATACCCCGCATCGGATTTACTCGTTTCTTTCCGCTAAATCGCACAAGCTATCAACTTTCATTACGAATTCATCGACCAACGTTCGTCCCGACCGAAGGATAACAAAGTCATCGATGCACCGATCTAGATAAATACTTCCTTCCTTTGACTTCTTCTCTTCGTTCTCCCTACCATCTTTCTTTACGCATTCCTCGCTTCCTCTCGCATCTCTCGAAGAACTTACTCCTCCTAGGATCGCTCGCGCGGCATCTCTCCATCCCCGATCTTCTCCACAAAAACTTTTAGGTGGCTTCGATTTCCCTGAACCAGGGCAATCGATCAGGACGAGAGAGGAGGCACTCGTCCTGCAGAGCTGCTCGCTCGGAGAAGATATCGCGCACCTACTTTTCTCCGAAGCCGATATTCCGAGAATATCGCAAACCAGCCAGCCAACGACCCAACGAGCCAACAAGCCAGCCAGCCAGTCGACTAGTCAGTCAGTCAGTCAGTCAGTCAGTTAGTCACTGAATCAACCAACCAGCTAGCAAATCAACAAGCCAGCCAGGCAGTCAGTCGACTAGTCAGTCAGTCAGTCAATTAGTCATTCAATCAGTCGGTCAGTTAGTCGACTAGTCGGTCAGTCACTCAGTTAGTCACTCAGTCAGTCGGCCAGTCAGTAAGTCAGTAAGTTAGTCAATCAATCAACCAACCAGCTAGCAAACAAGCCAGCAAACAAACCGGCCTGCCAGCCAGCCAGTCAGCCAACAACAACGTCGGATGTATCTTGTATGAGGTATACGTCTCGCCGCTGCCATGATGTAGCTCTCACCCCGTCCTTCGTCGTCCCTGGTCCTGGCATGCGTGGAGCCTGCTTTGTGTTCCGGTAACGCAATTAATTATTGATAACGCGTTATGAGTCGGCGTGGGAAACACGCTCTGGACAGTTCTGGACGGTCGTTGCGGGAATAATTCATGCCCCGTCTCCGTCTCCTGTTTCGTCTCTCGCTCGGTTGCTCTCCGTCTCTCTTCCTCCCTCCCTCGATCCATCTCTTACCAGCTCGCCGCTGGTCTCTCGCTCTTTGGTTCCCTCCTTATAAATACGCACGCACACGGAGATCGAAGAAAGACGGACAACACGGCCGTACGAATCGAGGTGCGCCGCATATTCGTGGCTGGGTTTGAGCTTATTGGTGTGCGGGTATCGGCTCGTTCTCCCGATGATCGTTCTTCTATCTTTTCCCTGGGTCCTAAACGAGGTAGATCGAGGGGTGGCTGCTCGAGGGACCGTCCGTGCTAATTGTCACGACATCTCCCGATGGAATGTTGTCTCGAGCGATGTCGAGAGCAGCTCGCGCGTCCGTGAGTTTGCGTGACTTTCCACAGTGGTTGATCCCTCCCTCTTCCTTTTTGTCGCAAAACACGGGCCTCGATTGTATCGCCATAATTTAGGACTCCGCGCAATTTAGGAAGTTTTCAAACTTCCGGGACAGCGTTAAACATTTATTAAGCACCAGGGTGGAGATTCCACTTAGCGGAGCTAGGATTCGTTACCTCTACCAGTCCACTTTCTCATGGTACTTTCGTATTGGTGTCGGTTCGTCCAAGTATTGGGTTGGCCTGAAAGTGAAAGACACGTGTACACCGCATACTCTAAAAGGTGATGTTTCAAACGTCTTTAGAAAAAAGTTTGGTCGGCATACGTTCATTTTCGTCAGTCTTATAAACTCTTAACTATGGATGGAAGCAATGCATTATGGGTCTTGTACGCATTTGTTAAGTGTTGTATGTGCGTTATAGGTTTTATAGGTACCTTCAAGATCAAGAACACCTAGGTAGGTTCACCACTACTGAAAATCAGATCAGATCAAAACACCGATCGGGAATAATCCTGTTACCTTAATCCTTTTTAATTCAAGGAACGCTGCGTTCAAGACACCCCAATAGGATCGAATTAATCACGTGTCTGCTTTGGAAGAAAAAACGTAATAAATCCGTTCGATAGTCGAATCAACTTTACGTCGAAGAAGGTATCAAATGGGTTAATTATGTACGTTTATCCGTCGTTGGGTTTTCTTCTTCGACTGCTAAGCTACCAAGCTCGCGAGTTTACAGCGAAGGCTGTCGGTTCTTCGTTGAATCAAGAACGGGGCATGGTAAGGCGGTATGGATGGAAACGTAAGTAATTGGAACGATACTAATACGGTCGCTTGAAAACGTTAGGGAAAGACGAAGGCAGCGATGGTAGTCGTCGTCGTCGTCGTCGTCTCACGGAGCGATGTAATTAAGAGAACGTTAATTAATTAATGCGAGAGGACGGACAAGTGCGGAGTTCGTCGAAGCTGCGAATCGCTCGAACATCGTCTCTCGCCAAGAGCAAAAACCTCGAGATCGGGAATATTTTTGTTCGGCATGAAAGATCTTCTCGCATTGTTTGCGCGAGTTCTTTATTCCTCCACTTTGGACGTGGACATTTGAATCCACCGAAATTATCGAATAATCAATTGTATCGGGTCTACAGGGAAGTTCAGTCCGTTTTTGAATTAAATGAAATTAATACGATTTCGATACTTTGATTAATATTAATTGGACGATGCAATTTCCGTCGTTATTAACCACCTCTCCGCGTATATATCGGGCACATAATGGTCGAAAGACTCGATGTTGAAACTTGAGATGACATTATTTAACGAAATTTTTTGGTAGACCTAAAACAAGCTGGATATGTTAAGCCTACCGGAAAGTTCTGGTCGTTTTGAATGAAAGAAAAACTGTTACATTTTCGATATATTAATTAATATTGACTGGACAATTGAATTTCCATCGATACCAACCATCTTTTCACGTATCTATCGGCTTCATACGTAGAAGTGCAATGGTCAAAAAGCTCTATGTTGAAACTCGAGGTGGCATTTTTGACGGAATTTTCCGGTAGACCAAAGAGTTAAAAATTTTAGGTCTACTGGAAAGTTCTGTTCGTTTGGAATTAAAGTAAGCTGATACATTTTCGATATATTAATTAACATTAACTGGACGATACAATTTCCATCGTTACTAACGCAATGGTCGAAAGAATCAATGTTAAAACTCGAGGTGACATTATTTGAAGGAACTTTCCGGTAGACCTACTATTTCTCAGCGATGCAAAGGGATACGCAAGTTCGATCGATTTCGCGGGATCGAGAACACCAGGGGAGAATATCATCGCGAAAACACTTCTCTATTTTCCAAGGGAACCTTCCACGAAGTCGGCGTCACCGCGAGAGATTTTTCCGACGTGAGTTTGTACTCGCGTAAGCGATGCCACGTATATTTATATACCCCGGGCCGATGTATATTTATATGCGGTGTGCCAGGAGCGTACGACGCTACGGTTCCCGGAACGTCAACTTCGCGAAGACCCGATGACCGGTGCGAGGGCAACTTGGGTTATTCGCGTTTCGCTTGACCCCTTTAAGCTGCGAGCCCCTATTTATGACTTTGCGTGGCCCAAGGCGAACCGTAAAATCGATGCGTCGAAACCCGTGAAAAATGGATCGATCGGCATCCAGGCTCTCGAGTCGAGAGGGGCCGTCTTACCTCGCGAGAGGTGAGAAATTTCAATCGTCGATATTTCACGTGCGTTCACGAATTTTTCGACCCTAGAATTAACGCTGATAAATACGCTACCGTTACGCGTTTCAATCATTTTTAAACGACCCCGTTTTTACGACGACGAAAGGTATACTCGAGCCTGTTTAATTCCTCACGGCGTTATAACGATTGTTTATCGAAAGGATTGTATGTGGTATAAGCAGTCGATATGCTAAATGCGATAGAACAACGTTGAGATATGTACACAACATTGTAACTTGAGTCGAGTAAAAGAAAACCATACGAACTGAACGATTCTCTTGTCGAGCGGCTTCTTATACCTTTTTGGTCTTGATGGAGGGGGCGCCCGAAATTACTGGGAAATGCTCTTTAGGTTTATCTGCTAGTAGGGATGGCGTTGTACTTCAACAAATATTAACGATCGTTCTTTAGCTTCGATGGGACTTTGTTTGGAGAAATAAACTTCGAAAATTGTCAGAGGTCTACCGCAGAGACGATTCGTACAATAACGATATGACCCCAGCAACGCATTGCATCGATAGGTTAGGGCAAGAAAAATTAGCGCGGTGTCCTAGCGAGGCTTGTTTTTCTCGAACGATCGCGAGTGTTTGACTCATTTTGTCTTGGAAAATCCTTGTTCTCTTCCAAAAATTGTCCTTTCCATTTTTTGGAAAATTTAAAAAGGAGAAAGTTGTATTGGCGTGATCGCAATATCGACGTCTTCTCAGCCACAACTCGGTAATTACAGGGACACACTCTTTTGGTTCACCTGCCTCTAGATCCGGCGTTGCGCTCCAACGGAATGATACAATTTATAAATTTAGCTGGCTACGAAATCGATCGAATGAAAATTCGATCGACCGTGATAACAACGAACGACGATTTTTTTTTGAACACGACAACTTCTCATCGCGACATTTTCTCGTGAGCTCCGAGGATCAAATCATTTAGTAATTGAAAATATTGTCTCTCTTAAAGAGCAAAATTCTCGACGATTTTCCGTGCGTCGATCGATCGTTTGGTCATTCGCACTGGCGCGTAGCTTACGTAAACATATCGATCGAGAAATCGCAACGCGACCGACGAGTCGTACGTCTCGTCGACATCGTCGAGGAGGGTGTAACGACCGAGGAAGGAGGGCAAGATCGGCAATTACGCTTGGAAATTGTGCGCATACGTTTAATATTGGGTTTCGCGTGCGGCGGAAGGCTCGACGGAAGGCAGAGGCCACGGTGCCCCAAGGGCATCCGAAAATTGACGATCCCGTTGAGCGGCACGGTGACAGAATCGACGTACGTTTTTACAAGTGAACGCGAGTTTTCGTACATCGCGACGTAATCATCGAGATGATTGCTGTTTATTGCTTTGCTCGCCAACGACGACGACGACGACGACGACGTCGATAAAAAAAGGAAATTAAAAAAGGAGGAAAGAAAGAAAATAAAACAAAACGAGATTTCGCTCGTTTCGGGGTGAAGGAGCAGGCGGTTACTCGAAGGTAAAACTCGCATCGATCCTTTCTACCGTATCAGCGATTTATTTATTAACCGTGCAAATCGAGCGATCTTATCGAACTTTTTTAAAGAATTTTTTGCCGGCAAAAATCGAAAGTTTTACGAGCATTGAATTATGACACTGTCTGAAAGATGGCGAAAGGTCATCGGCAAAAACGGACAACACCTAATCGAACGAAGTTACACTTTTAAGCAAAAATGTTCAATTTTTCTTCTTATTTAAAATCCGCAATCACTTAGTTGCCAACCCAATAAATGAAATTTTTTAACAAAGTTATTTCGAGTTTCGTAAATTATAGAATACGCACCGTGGTAATGATGCTTGCTTGCGCCTTTGTAAAGCGTACGGGAAACCTGACGCGTGTCTCCTCTTTGTTTTCAAACCGTTCGAACGAATTATGTTTAAAACACGCGGGCACGCGGCACGAAGTATACGATATATATATAT
>JAITYT010000729.1:53384-75163 GCA_025433975.1 Liostenogaster flavolineata
GTTTTTGACCTAACATTACGTTCCGGTTTAGTCCATCCATTTTCTCCTGTTTTTCTCCCCGATTTCCAAAGAATTTCTCATAAATAAAGGAGTACCACTTATACCACTTTTCCTGAAAATTTACTTTCAGCCTTTTAAATACCGCCACGATTAAAACAGGGAGGAATAGAGAAGCGAATAGCATTAAAACAGGTAAGAGGTTTATATTAACCGTGTAATGAAATTCATATTAACCAACTTTGAGTTTGAAATTTGAAAATGTGTCCCAAGAATGGGAAATTAATGAATAATGGATCAGGTTGGATTCGACCTTCTTTCTCGATGATGGAAGAAATCTCCGATTTTTTCGGACTTTCAGGACGACTTTCAGGAGGGAGGACGCTTTTCCAAGCCGCAGAACGACGATTATAATCGAACGTCTCGCTCGCGGTCGCGATAATCAAATCCACCCGCATGTTCGCGATATCGCGAACAATGTAGAACTTAAATTGTAAACAGCGATTTAATCAACATTGCGCGGGGCCATTGTGTCGCGCCATTGTCCCGCTGGCCGAGGCTTTCCGATAGCGCTCGACGGTCAGCGCTGTCAGAATTAATCATCGGATTTGCGAGAGGCCGTTGACGCGGCGGCGATTTGAAATTCAGGGCGACGGTGACGATGACCGGCGTCGGGACGCTCCGATACGCCTGGATTGTCTTTCTTTCCTCGATGTCACCGCTCTCGCCCACGCTCGACCAATGGATCTTTATCGCTTGATCGGATGCCTATTTCTTATATTTTTGACATAATTACCGTGACAATAAGTATCCGCGGTATTGAACGACATTTTTTGAATCGTTGAGCAATTCGTAATTTATTTCGATTTTATTTATTTATTATTTTGCTCGATTTTTTACTCTAATATAAATCAGTGCGACAATGCAATCCAAACGCAGCAGCAAGTGGTCAATAATAACGCTAATTCGTTATTTTAAATTTAGTCTTAAACTTAGCTCTAACTATAGCTTAACTTAGCTTAAGCTTATTAGCTTGTTATCTTAAACTTAAATTTAGTGGAAAAATCGTTTCGCAAGGAACGAAGTAAAATTATTTATTAAACTTATTTCGTGGCTTTTGATCGCTGTTTCTTTTCGTCGTTCCCGTTCGAGCCGATGCGGGAATTGGAAAGAAAAGGAGAAAAATTCAAGTCGCCTCAAAGTCGCTGTAGAAATTTCCATTTTCGATCGGGACGAGGGTAGCGGGATAAAACGAAAGGGCGAGAGAAGGCGAGCGGCCACGAGGATCTCGCAGACGACACCGAGTATTGCCTGGTTCGACGACAGAGCCGACAGGACCTCGGGGCGGCGGCAACAGCAGCAATTCTCCTTGGTGAAGGGTCCTCGTCTCCGTGGATGTCGGAGCTGGAGCCACCCTTGAGCACGGCTCGGCCGCTCTCTTCTACCTCGCCTACCTCCCTCTTGTCTCATGGCGTCTATGTTTCACGTAGGCAGCCAGCCAGCCAGGCCCCTTTAAGCATATATAAATTATTAGAGCCATTTCAAGGGCCACTTGGAATCCGCCATTGTTGGCTGCCGCGTGCATGTACTCCGTGTCGCTTCGAACCTACGAGAGAAACCGTTCCGTAAGACGCGGAGCACTAATTCCAGGCTAGCCACTTCTAAACATTGATCCCGTTGCCACGCTGACGCTTCTCGCGTCTTCGTTACATCAGGAAATCGTAGCGTTACTTTCTTTTACTTTGTTAACCAATTTGCATCGTAAGCGCGTATATGAAAGCGCTATTGGAAAGTGACGATTGAAAACGGATTAAAATGTTTTTTCTGGTCGAAGCAATTCTACAAAATTAATGAAATTGGAAGGGTTGACTCGAATAGTAGTGAAGAATTAAATTGGCTTACGGAACGTATCAAGATTTATTGGCCAACGTTTTCTAATACCCACTGAAACGACTTTATCGCGAGAAGCTCGTAGACGTTGTGTAGTTTGTTTATCAACAAAAAAGAATAGATTCATTTTGTCAGCGTGATAACTGCCGTCTGGCTGTATGCGTTGACCATTTCAAGTACTTCGTACGGTTCAAAATTATTCAATTGAATTTCCCAAATTGAATTATAAATTCTTTGATCGAATATGCCGTTTTGGCTTTCTATCTTTAAAAAATGTTGGTGATACGTGCCAATTTTCCACTATTTACTTCGAGTCGTTAGTCCTCCTGGTATTAAGACGCTGTCGAAGCAACGAAAGGAACTAATTTATAAGTGATTGCGTTCTTTGAGGATTGGAAGACTGAATATCCAAAGGCGACGATCAGATTTTAGGTCAGTTTGTCATTCCTAGGATTCCTCTTATTCTCGATATATTCATATTGGGATATTCATCCGACGAACAAAAATATGTTCAAAAGTACGATCAAATGGCAAAGCTGTAGAACGTATCAAATAAAAAAATCCTCATTAAATCGGGTGTATGGTATGATCGTAAAAGAACCGTCAGGCCTAAAAGACGACTTTTAGCCTCGAACTAAACGAACTCTCGATTGTCGCGGCAATAAGAACGTCGACCTAGGCATAAGGAATCGATAAAATACATTTTCCTGGATCATTTGAAGGACGAAATTCGTAATTCTCATCTTGGTAGAAGTTGAAACCTTTGGGCATCTAATCGCAAGGAAAATTTCAACCTCGAGCTTTCCCTCAAACGTTCGTTTTGCACCACTCGATTTGCTGGACGGGTGCTCGAGATTTTGCTGGTCGGTCGGTTCGTCGTTAACGTCTCATACACGTCGTTCAAAGTCAATTCCGTGGATTATCTCGACACTCTCGGTATCGTTACGCGGTCGCTCCTTTCGAAACGCCTCTCGTTCTCGAGTTCGTTCTCTTTAAATACGTCTTTCCGTCGAGTGGTGCGCACACTCGAGATACGTCACCGTCACTCACACGTTCCACGAGTCGCCCGTTCCGGAAGAACCGAGTGCCGCGCTCCTACGTGCATAGGTTAACATCGACGGACGTTAAGAGGAGATTCCGTATCGCCTCGTCTTTGAGATGATCGCGGTGCCACGCGAGCCTAACTCCGATCTTAATCCTTAACCTCTTCCCAGATTCGGACGAGTTATCTCGTCTTAAGAAAGCGCGTAATTTGGTAATTTGGAAGACGCGAGCCAATAAATTTTTTAGGTCTCTTCAACGCGTCTAAAGCAAGTTTTCACCTCTTGGTTCTACATCTATCGTGTTTAATTACAGTTTCCAGGACGTACAATGACTATTGCAAGTTTCATTTTGTTATTGTTGTTGAATCCGCGAGCAATTAACCGAAAGAAGAATATATTGGGTTGTCTGAAAAGTTTGTGCCGATTTTGAAGAAAAACTTTCTCTTTTTTTTGAAGAAAAAAATTAATTATATAGTATATATAATTATTTACTTTATATATATATATAATAAAATATATAATACAAATTTTATATAAATAATAAAATAATAAATAAATTTTATAAAAAACCGAAAATCGGTACGAACTTTCCGGACAACCCAATAGAAAAGATCTAACAACTTATAAGCAACTGATTCCTTTACAACGCGTCAAACGTAAGTTTGCACCTTTTTGTTCTACATTTTTTTCTACGAATCATGTCGTTTCTTTTTCCGGTGTAGGTCGAAGTTGGTCTGGATATTTTAGAAAGACACGAATGATACGAACGTGAGAAAAGTCGAAAGTTCAATTAAATGAATTCAATAAATTCAATAAATCACGCGAAGAATCAAAATTGATCGGCAAATTATCAGGATTTTCCCTAAGAAAGAGCCGAATTAGGAAAGAAGTTCGTTGTTGGAATACGAAAGGGTGAAAGAACGAGTTAACGCGTTTTTAACGATCCTCGGAACGCGTCGAAGTGCGAAATCGTGACATAATTACCGACGATCATCGACGCATTTGCAGGGCAAAGAGATGATCGCACTCTTGCGCCTTGTCCATTATGCTAATCTCAAAGGCGACGAGAGTCTTTGGACTTAAAAAGTGTCTTACACCCGAGAGGGAGACGAAAGATTTAGGAGGAACGCAGCGACTCTTCGTCGCAAAACTCTTTATTCGATTATTAATATATTATTATATATATTTAATTTATATTATATAATTTATATATTATACTATATATATTTAATTATTATATTATAATATCAATTAAATGAATTATCCTTTTAGTGCCATTCGAGAAAAAACTAGATACATAGACTACCTAGACGCAGTAAGAATACAGTTAAAAGGGCAGTTGAAACTTATCGATCGTTATGGAATAATTGTAGCGAATGTATTTTATCGAAAGTTTTTTTAGGGCATCAAAACAAAATATGTTCTTGATGGGATGTGCAGGTCGTTGAATTTTATGGCTGTTATGATTTGACGCTTTTTTACACGGACTGTTGTTTTGCAAAAGATTTCGTTATCATATAAACAATTAAAGAATGATATAAACAAGAAATTAATTATTTCTTGTTTATATTTATCTTTTCGCTTTACGTCTACGATATGTAAATATGTAAAAGATGCCTGCGACTCTTAGGGACAAGGTGACAATGAAAAAACAAAGAAACGACAAGCGTAAAGTTTGCGGCAGTAATTGTAACTATTTCAGAATCCCTTGAAAACAAAAACTCTGCATTGTTTAAAGAAACACAGTTGGATTGGCATAATTTTCGATGTATTGGATAGAGTAAAAGATTTTTAACAATAGTTACTTCTTTCAACGAAGACTATTTATTTAATCGCCAAAATAATTATTTTATTACTAATTCATTGTTCAAACTATTAAGAGAAAGTTATAAAGAAGTAATCTGTATTCTATTATATTTGAGAAAGTGGTTTGTGGAAGACAATCAAATTAAAGAAACGCTAAACACAATTTAATAGTACGATAAAGATTCAAAAATAAAACACAATTGTATTATTAATCGCTTAGTAAATTATTAGTTAATTTGTGTGCACTTACCCGATGTACAGAAGAGACGACGTCCGGTCGGTAGATCGTCGAGTTGCAAAGGTGTACCAACGCCTCCAAATTGCATCCATGAATTTCCTTGCACTTCGCTTCACTTCGTTTCACTCGCGACGCGTCACGACACGAAAGATGCGTCGGAATTACGAGTATAATTTTACCGATGTTCACGCGTTGACTATCGGTTACGAACTGACATTGCGCGGGCTAAGGAAGAATAAAAAGAAAAAGAGTGTCGTCGTTCTACGAATTATTATTGTTTCCATTTTGATAGTACCTAAATACATTGGTGAAAAATTCTAATGTTATTCTAATTCGTAATTCTGTTTACATCTTCCGTCGTGTTGTTTATAAATACCCTTACGAAAATACATCCCGTTCTATTTTATTTTAGTTATTATATTAAGAAACATTTATGTTAACAAAAGATAGTACCTGACGATTGAATTTTAACGGTAACGTTTCCACTTTAAGGTGACATAAGAGATATTTATTATCGAGACAAAAAATAAATAAAAGATAAAATGTAAAAGCTTACTAAAATACTCATTTAAAAGTATCGTTCTGTTCACTTTTTCGAAAACGATACTTACTAGGTTGGTACATATGAAATGTAGGAGTTTTACGTGGATATGTAAAACTGCATATCTTTTTTCAAAAGCTGTTTATTTAATAAAAATATTCTCCATTCGCTTCGACACACTTTTGCCAACGAGATTTTAAGACATAGATGCCTGTCTTAAAAAAATTCTTATCTTTAGAATCGATAAGCTCTAATGAAATTACACGAATATCGGTCGAATTCATATCCTAATGAAATTCAAAACAAATAACAAAATGGAAGACTTTTGAGAAAATATTCTTCATCGAAATCGATTCTGGCAACGGACGAGGTTATGCCAAAAACGGACGCGTAACAAAAACAGGGAGACAAACGTTCGCGTGTAAAGAAAATTCGACTTTTTATATTCACCAATTTAATAGAATTTTTCGTGTCGTTCTCTCGACTTTTGAGATAACGAGACGCGTCGATCTCGTCTCATTAACTATTTAATCGACTAAAACAGTCGTCGATCGATCGTTGAAAATCGTTAGGGCGATCGACGGTCGCGCGGACGCGCGAGTCAAGCAAATTACGATCGTCGGTAACGAGTCGTACGCCTTTCTCGTGCAATTTTCTCGCTAATGGACCGTCGGTCTGCGGCTGCGTTCACACCGCAGCCGATTTCGAATCGCGCGAATCGACGCGGCAGCTGCGCGCCGATTTTAGACTGCGCGATGGCGCGAGCGTCAATCGAGAGAATCCCACGTTCTCTCGACCGATTTCTTGACATTTATCTTCGAAATCGAAGCGACGCATCTGACGAATTCGAGCGCGATTTCGACGACGATAGAAAAAAGAAAAAGAATTTCAACGATCGTTCGATGGGCGAAAAAGCAGAGCAATCGACGTCGTTCGATTCGACTAACTGCCGAGTTCAAGAATCATGCAATAGAAATAGATGTAAAAACCTTTGTGCAAAATGTAATAGAAATGTTTGCCGAAAGTGTACCTCAAAAACAGAGTTTATATGTAAAAAATGTTTTCAATGCATTTTTTAATGATAAATCTTTCATTTAAATTGATTTGGAACTATCTTCTTTGCAAAAAACTTCAATTGCCTTGTAAGAGTCAAATGGGCTCGCTCCAGTAAAAATAGGTATATAATCAACATCCGTAAATCTAGTGTCAATAGTCCCAAAGTACCCCGTTGCGATTAACCCTTTCAACGCGAAAGGCGTATATATACGCCCTGGAGGATCCATCGACATAGACGAAAGGCGTATATATACGCTCGCTAAATTTTTCTTGCTACGAGACAGGATAGAGGCGGTAGGTGGTGTTAAAAACAAATGGGATTTGCCTAACGAAGCATTATGACGCGCGAGAGTCAGTCGCGGCGACTGACGTGCGAATATCGCGTCGTATAAATCGATGGTTTCGTGCGGGAGCGTGCCGCAGTCAAATGGTTAAATTAATCCCATTAAATGGCGCGCGATATCGTTCCCCTATTAAAGATCCATCGAATTTCAATCGATACGATGAATATTCTTCCGCGGTATCGACGACTAACTAGCCAAGTGCAATTTATTTAGGAGCGAGTCTCTCGGAATTCTATGGTCGTTTCGTAGCAGCGATCATTATGCCGACTGTGTACTCTCGACGTATTTGCATAGAGGAATCGATTTGCAACGTTTTTACGATGTCGAACGCCGCTCGGCGTTCAACGAGAGCGACGCTTTCGAAAGTATACCGCCGCCATTTGTCGGGCGAAAATTATTCGGCCGACGTCGCCTAAATAATCGCGATAAATTCGATTTAATTCTTCTCTGTTTATGGCTCGCGTCGTGGTAATTTCGGCTTGTCAGGATTCTTCCGCGTCGCTTACTCCCGACGATCATTAGCGCGACTTACGAAGCGAGCTGCATAAAACAATCGTAATTCGATCGTTGTTTCGAGCTTTTAGCGAGTCATCGAGCACGACGTTCGTAAATTTTCGCGCTAATCGCGTTTGGTCGCTTACTTTCGCGAAATCGTGGCTTTCGTTTATCCGAAGATAAACGAACGTTGCTTCGTTGTCGTTGGACGCGTTGTTCTTTCTCTCAGCCCCTCGCACTGCGCCGAAAATCTGAAAAAGCCGTGCCAAACTTATCCGCCGCAATTTGAAACTCGACATCTTACGACTGAGTTACATAGTTGAGAGAAAGAGCTCTTTGGAAATTCAAACGAATTTGGATCAAGAACTCTTGAAGAATACTTCGATTATTACATATGATTGAAGCAAATTTTGTATATTTGTATAAGTAATAATATTTTAAATGAAATCGATGTCATTATCGCCGGATCTAAAAATGAAAAACAAGATATAAATGAACAATTAAATATTAGGCTAAATGAACTATTAGTTGAAAAAGATGAGTCTAAAATTAGTGATCTTGGCTGGTACGATACGTTATAAAATATGATACGTGCTTTTTTACCAATTTTGCTTCTTTTCTTATACATGGCGATGGGCCTGGCAAAATTATAAATAACGAAGAGTAACACTTTCCGCGAAGACCCGAGATTAAGACCACGAGTCAGACTCGTGATGTTCGAGTTTGGCGCAATATTTTCATCACGAGTCAGACTCGTGAAAGTAGCGCAAGGGGTTAAATCTCGTTGTACCCGATACTTCGTAGATAATCGGTTGTCGCGAGCACACGATCGCCAATTCGTCATCCTGAACACTCGAAGCTTCATTCCTCGTCTGAAATAAATATTCGATGCGCGACCCATTATTAATTTTCCCCAATACTCGGTGCATAACTCGTCATCGCGGCGACTCCGCGCGGAATACGCGAATCCAAGTCGACGAAGGATGTCGGAATGTTCTTTCGTTCCTCGACGAAAAAAAAATAATAAAAAAAAACTAAAAAAAGCACAGCCTAGCGCTCGGTGCTCGTCGATTGGCGATTCTCCATTCGTACGACGCCCGAGCACGTCGTTCGCATCGTAAAGACGAGGCCGCGATCGCGAGTACGCCCCTGCGAGAAACGTCTCGATCTTGATTGAACGGTACGTGCGATCCAACCTTGAGGAAAGTAGGTGCTTACGCGCGTACATGCCCACTGTCCTCTCAGGCAAGGCAGCGGCAACCTACCCACGGTGTCCACCGTCTTCTCTTCGGACAGGCTCAATTTACATTTCGTCAACGCCGGCTGCCGTTAGGCAGATGCGAGCACAAATTGGACGCGCCGTGTCCCCTTTTTGCGGATCACCTGCTCCTGCCTACGTGCAATTACGGCCAATTTTATCGGGCTTCGGAAAGTGTCGCCCGATCGTTGCGATCATCGTCGCGATCAGCTTCGTCCATTGCGTACGTGCACGCGCCCGACTGCCCGCCACGAAGATCGCGATCGACCGGTAGCGTCGCCGTCTACGCGATTATCCGAAATCTTGAAGGTTCCGACGTACGAGCGTTGCCTCGATTTTCTACTTCTTCGAACGGGAGAACGATCGAGTCGACATCGACGGGCGTAACGAGAAAATAATACGAGTACCTAGGATGAATTTCGTTTGCTTCATTTTCTTCGGATGCGAACGTTTGTCTTCCTGTTCTCGTTATGTTTTTCTTCTTGGCACGAACTCGTTTATGGTCGAACCGCCCATTGCCAGAATCGCGTTTCAACGAAGAAGATTTTTTCGAAAGTATTCCGTTTTGTTATTTGTTTGCCCTTGAAAATGAACGTGGAAGATCCTAAGCGTTTGTAAAAAAATGATGCTCCGAAATAGTCGATGGGAACGAATCGGTAAAAGATCAGAATTTCTTTAACCCTCTGCGGTCCAAAATAATTTCCCTCGTTCCCAGTAGTCCGGTCTAAATTAATTTTTCAGTTACATCAATTCATCATCGACCTAACAATTTTAACCGAACTTTCATATATGTATATGCTGCATAACCTAGAAAGTAAAGTGAAATTTAAGTTAAGGAACTTTATCGAATTAGAAAAGATCCAAAGAAAGATGAAGTCGAGTCAAATTCGACATTGGACCTCGAAGAGTCAACTCTTTCCGAGTGGAATTAAATTTTGTTAAATAATTACCAATATTATTTTACTTATTTTCTACATTATTTCAGCACGTGTGTATAAGAAAACATCGCAGAGGCTAAGTACACGTTTATATTACACCATACAATTTTTTTCCAAGCTCTAAATCAAAGTTTGAAATAGCTTATTGTTCTCCTAGCGTGCAAAAACGAACTAAGCCAATAAATCCTAATAAAATATAATTTATAGGATATATTCGTCATTCGCTCGGCAAGGGTTAACCCCTTCCCGTGCCATTTAGCTCAACGCGCAGTAAATAAACGCAAAGTAAAAAAAAAAAAATTGGTCACTACTATCAACAATTTTATTATCGGAAAAAGTTGTCCGCGCCCGATTTTCTGCATTCGTGTTCTTCGTCACGAGCCAGACTCGTTAAAGTACGAAAAGGGGTTAAGACAGGCATCCGTGCGTAAAATCTCGTTGGGAAGAGCGTATCGAAGCAAATAGAGCATTTGAAAAAACATATGCAATTTTATATATTCCCTGAAAAATCCGGCATTTCGTGCGCACCGACCTAATAGATCGACCGTTCGATCGCGCTTCCTGTCCGAATGCGACTCGATCAGCCAACCGTTGGACGAACGTCTCGACGCTCCGTGGCGCGTCGCTTTTCCCAAACGGGACGCCGCCTTTGGAGCGGCCGCGAGAGCGCGTCGCTGAAACCTCGACGAATGAAAAATCGTCCTCGTTAGCGGAGCCATCGTTTATTGGATCATTATAATTAAGGGTTATTGAATTTCATGAGGAGGCCGGCCCGACGATCACCGACGTCGATCAGGAAATCAAGGCCGACGTCGATCGGAGATCTAACGATCGCCATTACGCGGGCCTTCGATATCGAACGGTCGATAAGTGGCTCTCGACAATACCTCGATACGCTCGATCTGTGCGTAGCAGTGCTAATTGCTCTTGCGCTACCGTCCGACTTAAATTTACGAAGGCGATATATCACATCCTTCCGCGCTCGACCCCGCGGCGCCGTCTTTCGGTGGCTAAGCGCGAGCGACTTTCTTTTTCTTTTTTTTTTTTAACTCGATCGGAACGCGCTCGTATTTGCCCGGCGTCGTCTACGCGATGAATAACGAAAATCAACGTTGGCTCGATACCCTTCGCGGGATACGGCTGTAAATTAACGTGCCGTAGCCGTTGCTTCGGTCCTCGAGACCTTCGAGTCGAGCCTACGTCCGTCCTTTGCGAGTAACGCGCTGGGTGGGATTAAGAACGCGAAGAAATTTAATTGCGCGGCATTAAAACGCCTCTGCCTCTGCTCCAGTCTTTTACGATATCTGGTCGTCCAAGGAAAAATGCAAATCTTACCGCTGCGCGCGTACCTCTCGCCTCGCCTACGACGGCGCTCTAAATTCGCGCGACTTTCGAATCGCTTTCAAAAATTCCCCGCTGCTAAGGTCGCGTCTAGATCGCTCTTACGGAGTCGAGGATGACGAATTTACGCACTGCCAGCCGCTGCTTGTCCCGACACTGGCCACTGCCTGTCAACTTGACTAGTTTTGCTTGATTTTTTAAATTTATTCCAGACTAATGAAATTCTACGTTAAAAGGTTACGTAATACGCGACATATTTTTTTAATGCTTATCGATATCGATATTTATTCAAGTGTAATCCTTCAACACGTTCATTGCCAAGCTAGAAATTGGAATTTCGTGCGGAACTTTAATTATCAGTCTTTTACAATCGCATAGAATTTTTAAAAATACACGAACCTTTTTTTACGCGTATCCTTCGTGAACGTACGCATCGCGTAAAAATGAGCTGCGTTTTTATGGCAAATTCGTAGAATTATTCGCCTCGATCGTATCGATCCAGCCAAGATGACGACGGTATCGTAAGGCAATCGTGGAAACGACGAGTCTCGTCCTTCGAACGAGGACATTTCGATTCCCGACTACGATCTGCCCACGTCTTTCCCGTCATCTTGGTTTGTTTAAAGTTTAAACAATGGTGCATTCGGAGATTATCGCGAGCGTCGTAATCAACGTCGCCTTGGTCGTCTTCGTTGTCCTTTGGTCTCATCACGGCGACGACACGTCGCGACGATAAAACGTAGTTTAGTGCGCGGTACCTCGTCGCCGCCTCGTCGTAAATAATTCTATGCGGCGCGCACAGCCGGTTATAAATATCGACAATTATCGTGGCGAGGCATGCGTCGGCGCCGATGCGGGATGCACCTTCTTTTCTAGCCTACGCCTTTCGAATGATAAAAACGGCCAAGTACGATGCCGTTGACATCGAATCGAACGTACGTCCCAGTCAGGATGAAGATCTCAGCCCTAAATAAATTCGTTGCAACTTAGAACGACGTAATTCGTCTCTTTACTTTTAATATTCTCTCCTGTCGGTTACTAGAATAATTTTTTAACGGTCGTTTTAACACTCTATGGGGAGCAGCGAATCGATGAAAATCAGAGACAGCGTCTTTCAACCCCTCGAGATCCGTCAAAAAGGGTGATGTCAACATTTTCGTACTTAAATGTGTATTACATGTAACGTATTATCGGATTATATGTATTATATGGATATGTAATTTAATGTATATTGGGATGTATATTGTTCATTATACCAGCTCGTAAAATTTAAATTACTCGAATTCCGGAGGTTAAATCTAGACACACCTCTTTTCACGGTTCGCTGTGTTCATCGATAGATTCTGTGTTTGATTAAATGATTTTTAAAAAAATTTTTTGTTTCCATTTTGTATAATTTTATTTCTCTACGAGTTAAAATAATTCGTTATATTTCATGAGAATAAAACGACCGCGCAAATGTGTTTTTATTCTATAATCGTCCTTTTCAATCTAATTTTCAATATAATTTATTCGTCCTTTTCATTCTCGTAGTTTCTCTCTTCCTCGTCTTCGTCGCCTTCTCCGTATTTTTCGTCTTTTTGTCTCTTTCTTCGACTTCCTCGTCCTTTTCATTTTTCTTGTTTCTCTCTTCCTTCGCTTCGTCGCCTTCTCCCTACTCCTCGTCCTCTTGGACAATCTCTCCCGCGAAATCCGCAAGAATGGCTCGCGGAAGACCATCGGTGGCGATGCGAGCACCGTGCAGGAACCTCGTGGACCACCCAGCGCCGAGAAAAAATCTAATCGTCCGCCGCTTCGATTTATACGATCGTAATACGTCGGACCGATACGGTAAACTTAGCCGGACACCGTCGGGGATTTACTCGCGCCTCTCGCGAGATATCGCCTTCCACCAACCTGCTTGCCCTTCGTCCGTTATTATCGCGCGGCTACGACGGACGATTTTATGCGTCCCGCGCGTTAAACCGACAACGAGAGCGACGCCCGACGAAAAGAGTGAAAGTTCGATAAAGGAAAGAAGCCGCGTATCGAGTCGTTCGACTCGTTTCCGGGATCAAAATCCGATAGGACCGACGTCGAGGGTACCAGCACTCGCTCCAACATCGTCCGGGCCTTGCTACGACGAATTATACGAGCTGTTCTTTTTTCGTACGTTTTTTTATCGATTATGCGATCCACGGCGATACCAAAACGCAATGAAAAACGTATCAGGTCGAGTCGAAAATAACTTTTATTTTTTTATCAGACGTTTATTTTCCTTTCGTTAAATAACGAAATTATATCAATTCAAACGATGGATTTATCGAAAGTCGTTTGGTTTTTTAAAATGAAAAAACGTTGCTTTTAATGTATTTTTTGTTCCTTTTATATCGTTTTTGTGAAAAACTGTTGGGAAAAACGAAATTATTTTTCGACCAAACGTTTGCATCTATTGCGTTCGTGAGAGTTCATCATCTTCTCCGTATTTTCGCCTTTTTCTTCCTCTTCGTAGGTTCTCTCTTCCTTGTCTTCTTTTTTTTAACGGAGCCCTTGAACCGTGTGAAAATCGTCGATCTGGCAAAAATGCAAAATCGATCGAAAAATCGTTGAACCTACGAGCACTCGCTCCAAGATCGTCCGAGCCTTCCTACGACTAATTACACGTGCTGCTTATTTTTTTGTAAGTTTTTTATCGATCGATCGATCGATTATCTGATTCACGACGTAATCAGAACGCAATGAAAAATGTATCGGGTTGAGTCGTAAATAACTTCGGTTTTTTTATCAGGCGTTTATTTTCCTTTCGTTGAATAACAGAATTATATCAATACGAACGATGGATTCTATCTACCTGCATCGGAAATTATTTACGGCTCAAACAAACGTTTGCATCCATCGCACGCGCGAGGGTTGACTTTTAATGGAGCCGTTGAATCCTGTGAAAATTTTCAATCTGGCAAAAGTGGAAAATCGATCGAAAAACCGTATAACCCACGAGCACTCGCTCCAAGATCCTCTGGACCTTGTTTGTATTTTTGTACATTTTTTTTATCGATTCAGTCTATAAGTGTTAGCTTTTTCGGAAAGTAATTTCGTTTCTCCCAACAGTTTCTCATAGAAACAACATAAAAAGAAAAAAAAATATATGAACAACTCTTTCATTAAAAAAAAAGAAATGACTTTCCGAACGACAATCCAATACGTGATCCAACATCTAATAAAATGAATCTAGTACAAACGATTTATATCAAAAATACATTACAAAATCGATCGAAAACCACGTCGAATTCGCTTAGAGTCTACCAATGATCTACCAGAAGGCAAGGAAGAGACACCATCGAAACAGGGCCGATGCACCGACGTCTGGCAGTAGAATCGCAGGACGCGTTATTCATCCGAAGTAACAAGTGCGTATTTCCTCGAGGGAGAAAACGTCGTTCGTACGTACCACTGTAAATAAGACGACGACTCCGACGAATCGATAGGAATCGTAGCGGCGTGCTTTTTGCTCGACTTTATTTACAGCGTATCGTCGCGATCGACGATGACATGACGCACGTAGCGCTCGTCGAAGATCGATCGACGCTCAATGACGTCAATCCTTACCATCGAGGACGAGCTATTTTACGATGGCGAGTCTCGCGCCAGCTGGACGATCTCCTCTTAACTCCTTGGTTGGGCTAAGCGGCTTTAGCCCTCCGAGCGCTGTCCCTACCGTGATGGGTTAAAGAGGTTAAAAAAAGGGAA
The DNA here is from genome assembly GCA_025433975.1 of Liostenogaster flavolineata. NCBI lineage: Eukaryota > Metazoa > Arthropoda > Insecta > Hymenoptera > Vespidae > Liostenogaster > Liostenogaster flavolineata. Next base: position 68,058 of record JAITYT010000729.1, read on the forward strand.
AAACAAATTTTTTTAATTTTGACAAAATAAGTTCGCCGTTGTGTCTTTAGAAACACACATTTTTTTTTTTAACGCAAGAGAATATAAAAATAACATTTTAAATCATTGAAATCGATGAATTGGCTCCTCACCGGCTGAAAGATAAGGAAAAATAGGTCCCCAACCAAAGGGTTAATCCTTTCGTTACGAGCGCCGTATTTAGCCGACATTCAAGACGTCGCGTTTTTTTTGTATTTGGTTGGAAACTATGGTCTTAGCAAATTTTTTTGTTTTTTCAACGTGTTCAAAGCACCTAACCTATGTCGTTTTCTCGTTGTTTGAGCTTCCGCCTTTAATTTAGTAAAAAATCGTATCGATTGGTTATTTAGTTGCCAAGCCAATTCATAGCAGCTCCTCTTACCTTAAGGTTTTAATTTTAAAAATCTTTGAAAAAATAATAATTGCGAGTAAATTGAAAATATACATCAGTAATTATTTCGAGTAACTGTTTAAGCCATTTCAATTTATTTAACATAATTTATATACGTTCCTTTAATATGTAAAAATTAAAATTCCTTTAATATGTAGAAATGGAAAATTGATAGCGAGGAAGAAATTCATTTTGACAATTTCAACATAATGATAATAAAGATAATAAATCAATGAACGAATAACACAGAGGACGTAAATTTACGCCTTTCGTATATATTGATAGACTTCTGAAAGCGTATATATACGCCTTTAGCAGCCAAAGGGTTGAATCGGATTCGAATTCGCCTGGTTCTATCGCGAGCTTCTTTCCTCGAACCTGCCACGGTATCGATCGCCAAAAAAACGTTAGAGCAAACGGCAAAGCCGCCACGAATTTTTCTCACCGCGAACATCGTAAAAACCGGTCCCGCCTCGTACGCGCGTAAAACTCGAAAAAGGCTCGCGCGTTCTCCGGCCGACCAGCGCGATTTCTCGTAGTCGACCGGTCTACCGGGTGTTCCCGTGGAAGTCGACCGAATCGAGGCGGAAAAAGGGAGGTAGAGTACAACGTCGACTACTTGGACACGGTTGAAGCGATTTTCCCCTTTACGAAGTCTTCTTTAACCCTTCTGCTATCTTGGAGCCGATATATCGGCTTTGCTATTTTTGCGAGAAATACCTTGAGTCGATATTTTATTTTCAAAACGATTATAACAGATGCAATAATTTTTTTTCTTTTCCTCGCGTAAAATCACAAATATTTTAACCCTTACGGGGCCATAACTTTGCTAAGAGTAAATATTAGTTTGTTTAGACGTAAAATAAATAAAAATCATAAGAAAAATACATAACAATGTGTAGTTTTCACGATATTAATAATTTTGTATTAAATATTTTTCTCATTGGACTATAAAGGTAACTCAAATTATATTTTATCTTTTATTTATTGGTTCGTTATAACAAAACGTTTACTAAAATAATACAAAATTATGAAATAAAATTAGTACATAAAATGATGTGCTAATTATGATATTCTACGAAGTATGTCCTATTTCCTATTCTTTCTTTTTTCTACATTTTTGTACGTAGAACGTGAAAGGGTTAAAATAAAATATAAAAAAACCTGAAGATATAATTATTTCTCAGAAAAATATGTCCATTTTAATAAATGCCTTTTAAATTGCATATTTTCCAAGATATTGGCTGGTACATAAAAAATTGTAAGGTAGTAAGAGGGTTAAAAATCTTCGTGGCGCAGTCTTGAACCTTCGACGATTTTTCCAAACTCCCTCTGTAACGCGCAACGCGTTAATCGCGTCGTATTGTCGCGACGAGAGACGCGAGCTTCAGCGATGTTAAAATGTTAAACAAAACGAAATGAAGCGCTATCGAAAGGCAAAAGAATAAAAAAGAGAATGAAAGAAGAAAAAACGCTGTAACTTTCTATCAGGAGTGTTCGGGTAATTCGTCGATTCGTATTCGAATTGGATTATCGTTGGTTTCGAGTACGTCGGACGAACGACGCGACTTGGAAGGAGCCCGTCGGATGAAGAGGCCTTCGTGACACCGTTCACCGTTTTCGTAACCTTTTTTCTAGCGCGATTGCATCCTCGCGAGAGCAGGAAGAGAAGTGAAAGGCGAACGAGAAACATGGGGAATCCGCGTGTTCGTTTGCCCGCTCGTACGAGACGAATGGTCAGGCCATCGTCCTGAGAAGTTAGTTCGTATCCGAGACGTTCTGTCAACACTTCGCGTATAGAAATCAAAGCTCTAGATACAGATAACTATGCTTCAAAGAAATTGGAAAGTCCACAATTTATAAGGCACAAGATTACTATCAGGTTGGGGAAAAAGTCTTGTACGTTTTAGCAGTAAATTTCGCACAACGATTTTCTTACGTTTGAATGAACTTTATCGAACCAACTATGTGCCATTTTTATCGTTTATGGCATTTTATCGTTTTCCTTAGAATGGGACAATAGGAAAGAAATTGATCAGCACGGTTAATCTTTTGCGTGATCCTTTGCGACGCGTGAAAAACGAGAAAACTCGCGAGCGGTACGCAACGTGTTAAATCGGTCGAGTCGGTTGGTCGGTCGATTTGTCCTTTCTTCCTTCGGTCAGTCAGTCAGTCAGTCTGTCTGGCAGGCCTGTGGTGGTCGTTCACCGTCCTGTAAAAAGCGAGACCATCCATCTCGGAGTCCGGACAGCGCCTTTACGAATTCCAGAGACGTACGTGCCGTATAATTAGAACGTAAAAATTTACATTGCCGACGTGGTCGTGGTTCGTTCGCGATTCTCGCGGGCGTTCTTCAAAAATGGGTGGCCGGTTGTTGCCTCGTCCGAGATGAGACGTAGACGCAGCTGGGTTGGTAGGTAGGTAAGAAAATTATTTCGCACCCGAGCGGACGGTTCCGCCCTCCCTCGTGCTAAAAGATCGTTGCTGGAAGACATCGCGCAACTCGGTGCAGTCGATCGTCTTGTAGGTGAAGTATCGGAGAATATGGGTGTAAAAAGTCTCACGATTTTCACGAATTTTACGAATCTCGGTTACTGTTCAGATTTAAATTCCATCTTGCGAATCTCTCGTTAAAATCGTTAGTATCGCGAGTTCTCCGATACATTCGACTGTCTTATCGGTCAAAAACCGACGAATAAATTCGCAAGATGTCGTCAAAAAGCTCGGTTACTGTTAATATTTAAATTCCATGTTACAAATCTCTCGTTAAAATCTTTCGTATCGCGAGTTTTCCGATTCTGTCGATCATCTTATCGATCAGGTCCCATCGAATAAATTCGCAAAATATCGTCACGAAGTTCGATCATCCTTCTGACTTAAATTCCACGTTAGAAATCTCGCATTGAAGTCGTTCGTATCGTTCAAGAGCCGGCGAATAAATTCGCAAAATGCCGCCAAAAAGCTCAGTTACTCTTCAGATTTAAATTCCACGTTACGAATCTCGCGTCAAAGTCGTTCTTATCGATTAAAGCTCGACAAATAAATTCGTAAAATGTCGTCAAAAAGCTCGGTTACTCTTAATATTTAAATTCCATGTTACAAATCTCCCGTTAAAATCGTTCGTATCGCGAGTTTTTCGATTCATTCGACCATCTTATCATTCAGGTCCCAACGAATAAATTCGCAAAATATCGTCACGAAGTTCGATCATCCTTCGGATCTAAATTCCACACTAGGAATCTCGCGTTAAAATCGATGTCGTCACCGAGAAGCCGAGTCGACTCTTAAATTCGACGCGGCATCGCGTCACGCTTTTCTCGAACAAGAGTGTCTCGGTATATTGGCTTAGACGCGGTAGCGTTTGTATGCGAGTTTCATCCCCGCGTCGCCAATAATTGCTTTCTCAAGGAAAGTAGGAATCCCGTCGATTTCGCGTCGACAAGAACGGTTTACTCTCCGTCTAAACGACGGAAAGACAAGCACTAAAAGAAAAATTCTCCTTAGGTTACCAGAAATTAAATTACTCGACGTGGAAATCCAATAGGAGCGACGAGCAACACGAAGACGACGAAGACGAAGACGAAGACGACACTCGAAAGTGCCGTGACGGAAGGAGGATCTCGACGTTCGTGTGGGTGAACGAGAGAGTGGCGAATACCACCGACAGGTTCTTCGAAGGATTCCGAGCGCGGAACGAGCTCTTATAATTGAAACGTAAAAATTGAGTACGGTCAGCGAACGACGGCTCGTTCGAATTTGCCGCGCGTAATGCAGCTACGTATCGTTCAAAATGTAGAAGTCGCTCGTAAAAGTGCGACCAGCCGTTTCTCTCCGGCCGCGAGGCATACGTTTTCGTCTTTTCGTGCCCTCTGCCGCTACGATCCATCTCCGATCGATTTTTCGATCAAAATGTCGATTCGTCCTACGTCCGACGATTCGATTTATCGAAGACAGGAGCAAGAATCGAGCGTCGTCCATCGTTGGATCGTCGTTGCTCGATCGTCCGCCCGGATCGCGTGGATCGACGGCGTTTCTCGACTTTGAAAATTTGAAAAAGGCACCCAAAAATGGAACGATGGCGGGTAATTTCATACCGACCAACTTTGAATTTGAAATTTGAGAATGTGTCCCAAAAATAGAACATATATCAACCAACTTTGAATTTGAAGTTTGAAACGGTGTCCCAAAAATGGAGCATTGGTGGACAATTTCATTCCGACCAACTTTGAATTTGAAATTTGAGAATGTGTCCCAAAAATAGAACATACACTTTAAATTTGAAATTTGAAAATATGTCCCAAAAATCGAACACTGAGTTTGAGAGCAAAATCTAAGTTGAAAAAGGATCGAATGCCTTGGTAGAAAGTTTTTCGCTCTCGCGTGGACGGATAATTGCAGTCGTCGTATTTATTCATCGATTTCCAAGCGATTGACTCGCTTGTTTCGCTCGGTCTTAACGATCGACGGAAGAATTCGATCGAGCGATCGTATCGGCTGTCGTCGACGCTAACTCGAGTCCCGGCACGTCGCGGTTGCGATCGCGACTTGATTATATTCGCGTTCGATTACCGCCAGACATTCACGACTCCGCGTTACGATAGTCCTTCAAACGCGAGAACGCGTTTACCGTCTTACGAAATACGCTCGTAAATATCGCGGTGCAGCTCGAGAGCCTAATCTAAAGTCGCGCGATACTCATCGCTCCGTAGAAGACTGGATAGACGCCCTCCTATTTTATCTCGGTTTAACGAAGAAACTCGCGTCGAGAAGCGGTCGATCTCGCGTTCTAAATCGAAAGAGAGGGAAAGAGAGAAAGAAAAAAATAACGAGAGAGAGACAGAGAGAGAGAGAGAGGTGGAAGATCAGGAAAAGAGAAAAAGAAAGAGAGATGGAAGGTGGGACAAGGAGAAGAACGAAGAAGAGAAAAGGAGCTCGTAGAATCGGTTTACGAGCGCACGATAAATTATGATCCGTCAAAACAGGACTACCAACCGCTCGGCATGACCGCTCTTACGACTGGAACCGGGTCGTAGCTGGTGCAGGTGCAACTTGTACCTGCGGTCCGTTCGAAAGGCTCCGCAACCTATCTCGCTTTTACCTATCGCTCCTGCCATTTAATTTAATATTCGGTGACGTAAGGGCTCGATCGTTATCCTTTTACGATATTTTCTTGCGAATGCTCGCGCCTTTCTTCCTTCCTTTCCCCGCGTCGTAGTCGAGGTGTCCCTAACGAGGTGATCCTGTCGATTCCGTCGGAATTTTCTCTCGAAACGTCTCTGCCAAGATAACAACCGATTCGACGTGGAACGAACGATCTCCTCCATTGAACAGTGACTTCTCGAGTTCGCGATCTTTTTCCCGGTAAATTCGATTTCTATATTCGTCTAAGTCGGATTTAAACCCGAACGTTTCTTTAGGTCCGCTGAAACCTTAGCGAAGCGCCACGATGTTCTCAAACTTTAGCTTCTCCTTGTCTTTGAGAAGTTCGTTTATTTTAATCGAAAATTCAACGTGGAGTAAACGATCTCCTCGATCTGCCGATGGCTTCTCGAGTTCGCGATCTTTTTTACAGAAAATTCGATTTCTCTATTCGTCCACGTCGGATTTAAACCCGAACGTTTCTTTAGGTCCGCTGAAACCTTAGCAAAGCGCCGACGATGTTTTCGAACTTTAGCTTCGCCCTGTCTTTGAGAAGTTCGTTCATTTCGATCGGAGAAATTATTGGCGGACCGCGTTCTTGCGAAAACAGCGAACTCTCGACGATCGACTAAAAAGGTAATTAAACGTCGTAGCCCCCTTGTTAGGGCAGACATCCGCGAGGATGGGAATGCTTAGAGCCGGTAATCGCAACGAGCAATCGCGTCCTTTCGACTGTCATTTCATTTTATTACGAGAAACGTGGCCTGGCTCCATAATCGGCGCTAATCGAATCAACGTTCGCGACGAGCATCGAGATCTCGATGGCGGATGACTCCTCGACTTCCACGTGGAAAGAGGCGAAATTTATCCGTTTCGCAATCCGTGCGCGATGTTCGATTCCTTCTGGAATTAGGAACGCGCCGTCGTTCTTCGATGAAGACGAGAAGAGAGGAGAATCGACGGCGAGGGGGGGGGGCAGAGGGAGAGGAAGGAGGGGTCGAAGGGAAGGAGAAAGGAAGAGGGAAAAGGAGGAATTATAATTCACTCGTTATGCACACGAGGCGAGGGATATTGAGACTCGGTATCTGTCAATAATTACGGTTCGCCGCGCTATGCAGCCCGTAATTCATAAGCGGTATTCTATTAACGTTGCTCGGAGATTATAGACTATGCCAAGTCATGCGCGAACCCTTCGGGCTCTTCCTTCTTTAACGGTGGCCGGGGAACGGTAACGCGGGATTTATCCGGTTTCGATGAGCCTTTTTAAATTGACACTAAGGCGGAGGGAAGGCATCGAACATTGACACCGGATACCGATATCGAACGGTGACATCGAATATTGGCATCGAACAATGGCATCGAACATCGAGGTCGAACGTTAATGTCATCGATATTAAACATCGACATCGAACATTCAGATGGAATATCAACATCGAACATTGGCAGCAAACATCGACGTCGAACATCAAACATTAACATCGAATATTGGCATTGAACATTGACACCAAACATTGAGATCGAACATCGACGTTAAACATCGAACATTGACACCGAATAT